>JAVQJG010185020.1:0-44944 GCA_036024015.1 Craterocephalus amniculus | reverse complement strand
TTTTTGTTTTTAATTCTTTTTATTGCTTTCTTGCTGTAATGTTTTCAATGTTTGTATGTTAAGCACCTTGAATTGTCATGTACATGAAATGTGCTATACAAATAAACTTGCCTTGCCTTTGATTTACTGTTCTTTTGTCAATTAAACTAAAAACTATGTCTTATCTAACTAAAATATAACTTTTAGTTATCTTTATTATTACTTTTTCCTCAGGTCTCCAATTTTTTAAAAATTACTATTAGGAATTAGAAATTTCTGCATCCTGTAAAGTTATGAATAATTATGCAGACAACTGCATACTTCTACGAGTATTCTAAAGAGTTTTTTTTTCTTCCTATATTTTACTTGTTGAAAGGTATTATTAGCTTCACAAATTCAGACTCAGGTGGTAAAGGCACTTTTTTTTAGTGGAGGGAATAAAGACATGATTTTGATTTTTATGGCTGTTTTCAAAACAACGCTTCTGAAGAAAGAAAGGGACACATACTAACTTTTAACTCCTCTACTTTATTATCTTTTTTTCATAATTTATGTTTTTTAACATAGTTTGTCTTTTAGGTTCTTTTGATTTGGGTAATAATTGGAAGGTGCTCAGATGCAAGGCAATATATTAACCTGAGAGCAGTGCCATGACAAGAGCCACAGAAACCAAATAAAGGAGGGGTGTGCTGAAATAAAGCTCTACAGCCTGAAAAGGGAATTGAGATGAAAGAGAGGAAGAAGAGAGGCAGTGAGAGAGCAAAGGGAAGTAGATGAGAGAAAATAAGAGAGTGAGAGAGAGATAGAGAGGGGAAAAGGTCTTCACATTGAAAAGAGAATTGAATTTAGAGAGGAGGAAAAAGAAAGGACAGAGAGGGAAAGAGTCAAGAGCAGTCATCCATTATTACCATTGACCCTCCTTGGTACTTAATAGAACTGGTTTATTAGCTTCTCTATGTGTGTGTGTGTGTTTATGTCTCAGGAGTATGTCTCCATGTGTGAAGTTGGTGTGTGCTTTGCTACTAGTGCATCCTTCTAGTCAACACATGAACTACTGGAAGAAATCTTATGTCTTGATGGAAGAGTTGGGGAGGGTATCTGAATACCCACTGACAGTCCTCTATTTCATATCCCCCTTTTTTTCAGCATTTGCATGTGCTTAGGCCTCAAGAGGAAGAGGAGGCATTTATAGTGGTATTATGAGGAGGTTTTACACCTGGTCAAAACCATCTGACCGTACGATGACAGAATAGCGAACATAACTGGTATAGGGTAACAGAGAAAGAGATGGTGGATCATAAAAGTTCTGTTTCCTTGTTTTAAATGGATTAGGTGGGATGTTTCACCTGATGAAAGACAGGCTATACTTCACTTATTTGTTTTAGGAAATTAAGATTCACACTACTGGGTATTTTTCTATTCACTGTAAAGTTATGGAATACCAAAACAAGACCTCCATTTTGAATATTTTAACACTTCTGAAAAGGTCCATATTTTGCCTTTTAATTGTATGACATTTTAAACCACTACAGTACAACCAGGGTCAATGTCAGTGCATTCTCAGTGATTAATTTTCTCCAAAACCGATATTGATACCGTAGCAAGTTCTCTGTTGATTCTTAAACATTGTTAATGAGTTGTAGATGTGGAACTGCCAGTCTTGAAATGGGATCATCATGCAAATGTTATATTACGCTAACTGAAAAAGCCTTTATTATTGAGCCTTCATGTTGAAACACTTGCATATAGTGATGTTAACATTAATAAAAATACATAAACCCATATTAACATGAACAACGGTTATATCAACAGTAAGTTGGCTCAATCTACATGTGATTTCTAAAATACCTTATATGTACGACAAATTACACACTGACAAACCCTAATTAGTGTATGACTCAGAGTGTTTTAGCAAACAAGCAGGTGCTTGAGGGGGCTTTCAGCTATATTTTAAAATGGATGTTTATGGACAGGAAATTGAAAAGCAGAATCACTTAGCAGTGAGTGGATAGTCTATTAGCATGGGATGCACAGAGGAGCTTATTTTGTTAAAGCCTGTAATATTGACAAATTGCCATATTACAATTAATTACCATAAACAACAAAAACACTGCCGATAATGAAGTGGAGTGGCAGGTTGAAGGAATCAATTAGACTAATAGAACAAGAAACAGCAACTGCTGATTACATCTTTAATACTGCCATTAGTTTTATAGCATTTTTTCACTTATATTAGTTACTATGTGTCCTACGTTGGTGCATGAACAATTTTTCTAAATGTCTCTATTACTTCATCTATAGAGGTACCACATATCAGAACAGCAAATTCATTTATATAACTGTATAAATTCAACAACGCATAGGGATGAAAAAAAACTCAGATGCATTAACAAAATTTTTTAAATTTAGAGAAGAAAAGCATGATTTCATGAAAACAAATCCATACACTTGAAACCTACATATAAATGGACACATTGGTGGAGAAGAGAGGTGAAAGTAGTTGAATTGTGTTGCTAAGGCCTTCTGACAGAGCGACACAATATTGGCTGACGGCTGGATGGTAATGTAGTGCAGATGATACCCCGAGACAGAGTTAAAAAAAATGGGCTGACAATGAGTCAGTTTGACTCTCTGTGGCAAATGAGGTTTATAAAAAGACTGAAAGGCAGACAGAGAGTCAGTGTGCAGTGGACAGCATGGCGAGGCATGCAGAATATGCAGGGCAGTGGGCTGAGGCTTGAGCTCCACCGGCAGCAACAAATATAAACAGCCAGGGTAACTGCAGCTGAACATCTATTTGGAGCACAATGTTTCAACATGATATTTTCAATGTCTAAAATCTTTTGAGACCATTTTTAGCCTCAATGCTCAATAAGGAAGCAGACTCCTTGCACGAAGAGATGCAGTCTCCCTACCTACTGTATGTATTTCACTAACAAACTTTAAAAGACAAAATTGTATAAGTGAAAATACTGTCTAATACATTCAGAAATATATGGGATAACACTGCACCTTATAGCTAATTTGAGAATATCACTTCAGGAATTTAAAATGTCCCTCCCAGCAATTATCATGCGAGAGGCGAGGTATACCCTTGACAGTTCGCCAGTCCATCGCAGTGCCACACAGAGAGACAGACAACCATTCACACACACTCACTCCTGGGAGAATTTAGTGATAAGTTAACCTAGTCTGCATGTCTTTGGACAGTAGGTGGAAGCTGGAGTTCCTGGTGAGAACCCACGCATACATGGGGTGAACATGCAAACTCCACACAGAGGGCCACTCTTTCAAACCCCTCCCCAGGTTGAACCAGCAACCCCCTTTGGCTCAAACTCGAAACCAGTGATCAAACCTGTGACCTTCCTGCTGTGAGGCTGCGGTGTTAACCATCACAGCACCATGCCATAAGTTTCTCCTGAAGCAGTCTATAGAAAGAAAACCAAAGGCTGCACTTGCTGTATAATTATTTCAAATTATGGGTCAGGAGCCAACAAATGTGTGTAACTGTGTCCCCATGCCCAGCGCGTTTGCTGTCAACAGTCAGAAACCACCAATAAATCAACTCGATACTATGCCCTAGTAAGGCCTCCTTCATCGAGGATTTAAGCTGTTAAGATCATTGCTTTTTAATGTTTAATAAATCGTTCATGAAAGTTTTATATATTCATTAAACATTTAATAAAAAAAAGACTAGTTGTGTAAACTCTTTGAACAGCTTAACATACATAACTTAGGTACTTCCACACCTGTCGTCTTTGCTAATGAACAAAATCTCTTTTTGAATGTTTTATCATTCATAATATGAAAAAAGGATTAGACTTGAGGGCGCACTGGGAAATGAGAAATCTGCATTATTACACATTTTCAAAGGCTAAACACCTATCTAGACCCAACAGACACATTCCAATGATAAATATCAATGCTGACTAATATTATAACTATTGTTTTCATCTCAGATATTCTCTGCAGAAGAAACCGGTGATCGTGAATTCAAACGACAATAATTCTTACATTTTATGATGTAAATATTTTGACCGAACTGCACCTGAAGTTTTCTTTTTATATAAGACTGCGAAGACAGTCCAAAAGCAATACAAATATTTGTTCTCAAAGAAATTTAACTGTGTAAGGTCATGAGGTTCTTAATGTGTGAAAGAACATGGTGCAACGATCAGTGTGTTTACTCAAATTAAATCAAACATAACCGAAATAGATACAATCCACGTCTTTTAACACTCCAGCCTCTCTGAATGGTGAACCTTTTTAATATAAAATGGTATTGTGCATTTAGATGTCATAAAAGCTCAATTTACTCAGTCTGTATAAACACATAAATGCTTACAACTTGATATCTTAAGACTTGCATCCAGAGACAAAAACCTCTCATTAAACCTTTTTTTTTGTTGTTATTTTGTTGGGAAAAAAAGCCAGTCATCTAATAAAATAGGCCAGTGACAGACAGCTGGATGAACAATAAGACACAAATGATTCAGATAACAGCTAATGAGCAGCTCATTCTCTTCTCACTTGGAGGTGACCAACTAGAAGCATGGATTATTTCTAAAATAATAATTTCTAGGAATGAAAATGAGTATTTTCGGCTGTTGGACACCTGCAGACAATTTTAAGTTAAATCAAGAAGGTACAAAAAACTATTTGTATTTTTAATAAAAAAAACATTTGATTTTAGTAGAATGATGATATCTTTAGAAGTACAGTAAGTGTTGGACTGTGTGTTACCTGTCGCATCGTGGTCCTGTGTAGCCAGCCTGACATTGGTCGCACAGCAAATCTCCTCTTTCACCTAAGTGGCAGGTTGGGCTAAAGCTGTTGTGGTTTCCATGACGACGTTGTTGCAATTGTTGAAGTTGTTGACGGAGTTGGTAGCGTTGTCCAAGTGTGGGGAAAGGCAGGAAGAGGAGGATGAAGATAAGGCAGAGGCGAGTTAAGGCCATTGTGTATGTATCTTCATACACACACACTCCCTGCTGTCACTTTGTTCTTACACTCTCTCACAGACAAACACACATTTCAAACAACTTCTCTCTCTCACACACACAAACACCAACATGCATACACTTTCACCCACTCCTGATTTTGAAAATACTCGTCCTCACTACAAACTGTTCCCTAAATGAACTGTCTGAGAGAAAGAACCGAAGTAAAGTGATAGCAGTTCACTCTTGTTCTGCCATCCTCCCACTTCCAAAAACTATAGATAGTTCATCTGGCTCAGGTTCCAGGCCCCAGACTGGCTCACTGGCTGACTGACTGGCTCACGCACTTACAGATAAAACTTACTTACAGTTTTATCACATTTTAAACACTTGTATAGCAAGGGTTGTATAACATTAGCTATACTCACGAGCAGTTGTAATCAGGGGTTATACTGTTCCATCTTTGAATTGTTTTAGAAGCAGTGAATTTATGTATACTGAAAAATAATCCTGGATGCAATTGTACCTACAACAATATTATAAATCTGCCAAAAATAACAACCTAAACTACTGTTTAACTTGAACATGTTAATATCTTATACAAGGTTAGATTTGCTGTCACAGTACAAGAGGGCGGAGTGGATGAAATGACTTACACTAAAGCAGAAATAGAAACAAAAAGGAAGAAAACTCCAATAATACTTGAATGCTCATGTCAGCATTACTTTGCAAATTACAACACACATATGGTATCTGGAATTCTAAGGGCATACTTTGATATCAGTGTAGAGAAGTTGGA
This sequence comes from Craterocephalus amniculus, assembly GCA_036024015.1. NCBI lineage: Eukaryota > Metazoa > Chordata > Actinopteri > Atheriniformes > Atherinidae > Craterocephalus > Craterocephalus amniculus. Next base: position 39,226 of record JAVQJG010185020.1, on the reverse strand, counting down.
TCAACAAATACTTCAATCAGAACATGACAGAATAATCAGAGTATGAGTATTTCCATGTTGGAGAAAACAACCCTCTGCACTTACAACCATGAAGTGGCAGCACCATTTTTGAGTTACTGTCTTCAGACAACATGGTTATTTTTTAGGAATTAAATGTTAGGGGGAGTAAATGAAGCGACACAGTGAGACAGTTAGCTTGTATCGTTTTGAGTTTGACGTGTCATGACTGCATGAAAATTCTCAGCTGCTGCTGCCTGTGTGTATTTGTATATCCGAGTCCATTTGTGGCCGTGCTGACAACATGTAGCAGAGCATCTCTTACTGGCTGTTCCTGGAAAAAGTCCAGATTAATGCACATGCATGAACAGTCATTTGGTTTCTGAACAAAAAGGATTGCTGGGGCTTCTGTTAAGGTGTTGTTGCATTTAATGCATGAAACGCCTAGTGGAGATGTGTTTTCTGAAGCCATGGTCTTGCAGTTCTTTTTTAGCTATTTATTTTGCTTTGATTAGTCCAAAATGAAACAACTCCTGCCTCAAACAAATTCTTTCTGACCTGCTGGGGTCAATCCATTTACCATGACCATTTACAAATGGATCATGGATCTTTTTGTCTGCATTTTGGTTGTCTACTGTTGGGAAGTAACAATCACATTCAATAGAAAGTGAAGAGGTGTGACTGTTCATTAGCCCTGGGGTTGAAGTTTGCAGTATGGCATTCAATGTCATCGCACAAAAGGCATCTGTATTTATATGCTTGGAATTCTTTCATCCATCTTTCTACTGTCTTGTGGTACCTACTGCTCAATGCAGGTCTGTGACCTGGAAAACTTCCCCTAAAGCATCTACACACTTCCTAATGAACCATTAGGGCCTGAATGGAAGCCTAGCTATGCCTCTGAACTGCCTCAGCAATGTTACAAAGTTCAGTTTGTTAGATAAAACATATGTTTGCGTTATCTACTACATAGTTGTTTCGTTTTTTTGTTGTTTTTTTTAAAAAAGAAATTATGTTGATTTTAATATAGTCAATGACATTTGCACCCTTAGCAGGACATTTCTACCTGTGGTGATGATCATAATGTCACAGCAATTATATTTCTGCCCATAGTGATGAAGCATCTAACTGTGCCAGTAAATGAGAGGATAATGTGGAGGTTCTACTAACTCACTTGTTGCTAGGAAGATTGAGCGGGCAGGAGCAAGGCTGGCAATCTGCAGGTGACCCATGGGTGGCATTGCCATAGTAACCAGGTAAGCAGGCGTTACAATGTTCTCCATAAGTGTTATGAGAGCAGTCCTAGAGGAAACAGATATGAAGTCAGTTAATGACGGAAAATGACGTTACCAGTTCGTCCGATAATCAGAAGGTTGGGGGTTCAAATCCTGCTCCCACCCTAGTCAGTCGTTGTGTCCTTGGGCACTTTACCTTCCTTGCCTCCACTGTTGGCATCACTAGTGTACTAAGTGTGAGCTAAATAAGTGTAGTATAGTAGTTTTCCTCAATAAAAACAAACAAAAGAAAATATCTTGGAAACTAATGTAGCTATTCCATTTTTTTGCTTCTGATTATCAGAATGTACAGCTGAGGTATGACCCATGAATAAACAAGAGGAGGCAGAGGGATTGAGCAAAAAAACGTAGGCGTTGCTCCTAAACCATAATAAACTAAAAACGTATATACTGTAGGATGTTTGACACACAAACAGCAATGACAATGATGAACTGGAAGAGACAAAGAGGAATCAGGAGCACAAATAATTGACAGTAATCAACTTATTAACCACAGGTGCAGGGAATCAACTGAAAGCTAGAAAGGAACAAAGACTGCAAAACCAAGAGCCAAGGCTAAATTAACATTAAATACCAAAAATTCACTACAGTTTTTATAATATTAAGCAGGTTAATGTTTAACAGTATACTTTGATCATTCTCAGTTTAACTTGAAATTAAAAAAGAAAAATCTACAGTAAGAGGAGATAACTGGCCTTCTTTTGGTGTGATAAGGGTCATTTGTAAACGGGTTAAAAACTAAAAGCTAACAGCTTGTTATTGAGCAAATACAGCAGATGTTACCTGAAATCTTTGCTGAAGGAGCACTATTTATAAATATGCATGTCAACACATATTACCTAATAAACAGCATATCAAGTTTTACGAAATTACATTAGACAAAATCTGCCAGATTTTTATCACCGTGACTTTGGGTGATGCTTTTCTCATCACACTAAGTTTTCCAAAGTTTCTTTAAAAACTTTATCAAATCACTTATTAGGCAGGTAATTGGCTGAACTGGATTTAAAAAGAAATCATATTAGAGTATAAACATTTTCATGGGATCAATTTATGAAAAAATGAAATGAAAAACAAAACTTTCTACAGAAACAATCAAAATGTTTTCTTTCCTTGACTGATTCGTACCCGTTTTCATTTGTCTTACTTTCGTGATACTACAGTCAGTCTGCCTGTGTGAATTTGTTCATGTGCTTGTATGTTAACAATGTTTCTGGAGTTTTCCTTCTCATATCAAACAACTTTGCTGGGCTGTAACACACCCTGGCACATGCACACTGCAAACTGAGAGTCCACAGCAGTCAGTCATTCAACTGCAGCCACAAATCCCTGTCGTAGCGAAGGAGATGTTTGTGTATTTGGGTGCCTGTCATTGTGTATGTATGCGAGACATGTGCATGTGGTTGTGAGTGAGTTCATGTCAAATAGTCTGGGAAAGTGTGAGACAGTGAGCATCCCTGCCTGTCTTTCTCTTGTCTTTTTCCGAATGCACATCTACCTTTGACACATCCCATCCTCATCTATAATGAAACATTACATGGTAAAACAAAACCCATACATCTGTTATTGTGTGCTCAGTGTGTGTGTGTGTGTGTGTGTGTGCATACTTGCATGGTGTGCATTGGCGTGTGTGTGTGTGCATTTAGTCGGATGCCAAGTGACAGTATTAGCCTAAGGCAGTGGGTAGACTGGGGAGAGAATGTGTGGAGATGCACATCAGAGGGTTAACATGTACATGTGAATGTGTACTGTTCATGAATTATGCAGACACGTTTGGAAGCCCTGCAGTTCTTGTCATGAACACTTGGTGGCAAATCCGAACGAATTCATTGTCAAAGACGAAGAAAACAGTCTCAGTGTTTATTCCCATAATATGAAGTTGTAAATAAAATTTGTAAACCTGACATTTGTTGCTACATCAACTATAAAAACACAACATTCATTCTCTCAAACTTTGAGAGATTTTCAGCCTTCAACACAAGATCCAAGATTCAAGCCAAACACTGGACAACACATTCATGTTTTTCCAGAACTTGGAAATAAGAATAAATGAGCAGTAAAACCGCAAAACAATGAAAAATATAATGGGGTCACAAGTCAAAGAGATGAAGTGTGTGTGAAACAGCCAGTTGAATGTGCCTACAGTACAGTGATGCAAATGGAGAGGAAGACTTCCATCCACATATTTTTTAATCTTGTTGTCCAAACACTGGGAAGCAACTGACAGTGAATTGAAGTGCTGAATATCTATCTATTATTATAGTTTGAAGTAAAACTGGAGAGGCGAGCATTAAAACGTTTAAGCCACACTACTGATCTTTTCCCATTGTGGCCCTGCAAACGAAGGCTAATTGAGCGTCCATCTTGCATCCCATCTTCTCTGAGCTCTGCAGCCATTTAGAGCCAGTCAGATGTTGATTTTGAGCTATGTCTTGCACTTCCACATTTTCCTTTCCTCACTTGCTCTGATAACATCCTCTCACATTTCTTTCATTAATCAGCCACCACAGTGCATGTCCAAAATGATGAATGTGTTGATACCCAGTTGCTGGAGTGTGATTCAGTGCTATAAAGTGAAACCTAGCTGTAACATGATGCTCAGGGACAGAAAAATAGTGCAGTTTCTCTGCTTCAACATGCTGAAAATAAATCAATATCAGTCTGCCATCAAAACCTGTGAAAAGTACTGAGTTTAATGATGGACGGCTATATAGTGTTACTTTAAAATCAATGCAGAAATGAACAGGGATGCAGGTGAAGGAATGATGAGACCAGATGCTGCATTGCAGTATTGTAGTTGAGTGTTGATAAAAGCTTCAAAAACTCTTCCACCTCTTTAGGGCAATCAATCTTGCTCGTAAAAAGGTGGGTTTGACAACTGCACTGATCAGTTTATACAACTCCAGAAAGTTGTCAAAAACCCACTAAGACTTTTCAGTGCCGGTCAAAATAAAATAATATAAAAAAAATAAACTGAATCCTAAACAGAAAATATTTTGCCGAAAATTGGGAGAAGACATTACTAAATATTTAAAACGAATATGGATATTTTGATAAATAGAACTGCAAAAGAAAACAATTTAAATGTCAATATTCAACATTCTCTTGTTTTCAAAACAATGTCTTATCAATTTAGTTTTATGGTTTACTTATCTTATACTGTAAAGTCAAACTATTCTAATAAAACTTTTTTATCCTTGCTGCTCCCAAAATGTTACATCTGGTAAAAACTTTCCAAAGAGAAAAAACTCCTTTCTCAAGGAAGACAGGTGATACAACTCAATCATCTTACCAAACAGTGTCCTGTGACCTCATGGCAATGTGTGGCGTGTCCATGGCAACGACAAGGTTCACACACACCATTATACAGATCCCCGTTGATTCGTCGAAAACCTGGAACGCAGGTCTAAAACACATTTTCACACAGTTAAAGACAGCGCTTACATTGATGTGCTCTATGAGGTTGCAGATCTGTTTATATGGATGACACTTAAAGGTAGATTACTCAGACATCAAAAACTTCACATAGTATGAGAATAATCTCTGCTTTGATTTGATTGTTTGCTGATCTTTTGGAAACAATAAAAATAACTAACAATAAAGAATGCTAAGTATAATGAAACCAGATTGTACTGTATGTGTCCTACAGTAAAAAAATATTGAATAACTACTGGTTACTTGCAAACAGTATTTAACTGAGTTTAAGAAGAAGGAGCAAGCGTTACATGTAAAAGCAAAAAATAAGTAAATGAAAAATACAGTTACAGTTAAGCTTCGTGTGTTTTTTTTTTTGTGTGTGTTTGTTTACCTCACAGGAAGTTCCAGCATACCCGGGAGGACACGAGCACATTTCTACAGCTGATGCTCTTCTCTCTCCCCTGGCAGTAGGATTTGCTACCTGCATTGAGAATGAGTGGAGTCTGCACACACAGAGAAATATTAAGCATCAACTTTCTGGCACATTTGTGGTCTATCCATCATTACAGTTAAATGTACACATTTATATGCACAATCAGGTCAGTTTAGCTGATTAGGCTTTTAAAACTTTTATGCCCCAAGTTTACTCCCTCAGCAGAATTTACTACCAGGCAGCAATAACCTTCATCCATAATTTTGGTGACACAAGGTAAAAGAGTTTTTCAAAGGAAGTAATAAAGAGTTGCCTGAGAGTTGCCTTTACTTCTTTAAGTTAAAACTAACTTACAGCTGTCCATGCGATTTTCAAACAAGAAATCTAAATTTGATGATTAACATCAGGGGCTTTTCATGAATGCAATAATGATTATCGTTATGTGTCTATCCAACGTTACAATTTATATTTCTAACCTGTAAACAGCACTGGTTTCCGTGCTGTAAGAAGCCCGCACCATCATGCTCGTCACATTGGCCAACACAGACAAGAAATCTCTCCGACTGATCGGTCGTTCAGTCTCTGAAAGCAGGAAGTTCTCTGGTAGGAGAACAACGTGGCTGGTGCTGGGCGAGGATGGGTACACTGGCTGGCCAAACCTTTTGTCAATAATCTTCATCCCACTTCCCTAGTAGAGAAAGAAAGAAACTGGTGGAAAACTTTTTTCTTTCCTTAATTCAACCATATAAATCTAGAAACCTTACCCTCCCCTGCCTATTTTATGAAAGGGTCATACTGGTTCTCAAACACTGCCAGAATGAATATTGTGTCATTAGGTAATGAGCTTCAGTTTCTATTGACATTTGGAAGAGACTAAATGCAAAGTGAACTGAGCCCAAGCCTTGTATCCGAGTCTCTCTTGTTGAGAACAGATCAATGACATGTAACAACTAACACAAAGTGACAACAACCGATGGGGAGGTGGGGGCTATTATGCCAATAAACCATTAAATGAAAACTAATTGATGGAGAGGATGGGAAGGAAGTCATAATGACAGCAAAAACATTAGCAGCGCAGGGATGCAGAGATAAAAAAGAAATTAAAGGGTGACAGTGAAGTAAAGAAGCGATTGTCAAGATCACAGTCAACTGTTTTCTTTGGATTTTTTTAAAAGACAGACTTTGACTGGCTAACTTATTGCTTTTCCCTTCAGTTAATGAAAAACGTAAAGGTCACTTTCAACTTTGAACTTAATTCATAAACTGCCTACAATTCAAAACTTGTCATTTCAATTACAAATGTATGTTTTGTTTAAAAGGTAAAATAGTTTAATCATTTTCCAATAAAAAAAAGAAAGAACATGTCATGAATGACAAATGTCAAACATTAGCCAAATAGCAGTTTTCATGTTTTCCTTTGCATGATTTGAAGGGTCACTGAGAATTTCATTGGTTGTAGTCTATAACTTCACCACTACGTGTCAGTAAAATCATCTGGTACAGCTTGTACCTCTTTTTGTCTTTGCAACATCCACTGACTGCATCCTCCCCTTTTCTTATGTTGCTGCGGATTCAATAATCATTTTTCTCACTTGTTGCTGCACTTTGTGAATCGTCATCAGATTTTTTCTTTTTATCTATCTTCCTCTTTCGTTAATTAGATAGAAATAATTTTTTCATATCATATTCAGTAAAACTAGCACCAAAGTCTGTAGAGGCTGAATGCTGCAACTACACAACAGCAGTGCCAAGTTTATGACAGTTTTCACCCTTTAGCAATAAAAGGAAATGCATTATGTAAAAGCCCAAACATTGCAGGAAAATGTTACAGGCCTAAAATGCAGCATGCCTCATAAAGGGTGTAGATGGCATATATTTAATTTCCAATCACTGAAATTTTACAGACTTCAGCCTTCTATATATTCACCTGTCAAAAAGCACAAGCAGCATGCTATTCCTAAAACCTGGCAATTTTGAGCAAACCCCACCAGTTCTGCATTTGTATTCTATCCTGCCACATTGCATTTGGATGACATAGCTACTTGAATGACGTCAATTATATTTACTGTCTGTAATTTCATAAAATCATTAGCTGCCACATGAGCCATCAACTAAAACTTGCCAAGCTGTGCAATGGGTAACTTTGCTCTATATATTCAAGGGTTAATGATGACGATATTGATTCTGGTGTTAATACTGCTGCTGATAATGATGGCAGTGACACTGATGACTATTAAACTGAAGACTGTTAAATCTATTATGACTTTATCTAGAACATGGCCAAAATGGTTGATCTCAAAATTTGGAATTCGACATGCACACATTTCCACTGCAGAATCTTTTTTTTATTTTTATTATTGTTGCCAAATTCTTGGTATTTACATTTCTTTTAACTGTTTAGATAGTAACTGACAGATAGGACATCAGTTAAAAGACATAAAAGCCAGCAGCTATGCATACAGATATGGCTATGTATCCATTTATACTTAAAACTGAGATACAAGTGTCTTACCGCAAATCATAAAACCATGAAACAAAATATATCGCAACATGATGCAGATAGTGCACAGCAGGGTGAAGAGGGAAAAACAACACAAGACAAAGGCTGAAAGAGAGACAGTGAAGAGGGAGAAAGCTGGATGACAGTGTGTAGGTGGTTCATTATTGTCGTCATTTGGAGAGGCTTTTTGTTGACAACCAGACCGACACTTGTCCTCCTCTCCTCCCCCTCCCAGTCTGTCGATCTCACTGACATGTCTTTAAATAACACAAATTCACTGGCCTGTGCCTATCCATCTTCCATTTTCTTTTTTATATAGTTGCTCATTTTTATTCTCACTTTAATTCTTTGCATACTGTCTTTTTTACTTATTATCACTTTCCTGTTTTTCCATGTTTTTTTCCTGCTGTCTTTACAAGTATGTTTTTCATTAATGTTAGTAGATGCATTCTTTTCTTTCTTCCAAGTTGTGTCACTGTTCTACTAAAATTTGGTTTAAACAGGACAGATTATTGAAATGATCCCTGAATTATCTTTTATTTCCCTTGAGTTTAGTACTTTTACATTATTGCAGCGTTTTACAGACATAGTTTAGGAAATTCATCCAGCTGTTTTAATTAAAGTTTTCACTTCTTTATGTCACCAGTAACAGAGCTCAGTGTTAAAAAAAAAACATACACCATTTGGATATCTCTAACACAGTAAGCATAAACACACAGAATCTTACACACCTACCTATGTTTTCTTTGTGTGTATCACGTGCTAACACACAGAAACACACAGTGTTGTTTCGTGATATGGGAAACTTTAACAGTTAACTAATAGAGCTACTGCTTTGCTTATTGCTGCCATGCATCATACTGCAACCTGCTCATTATAAAGACACACAGAGAGAAGGTGGAAGAGACTCCATCTGCATTTTTTATTGCTAAGTTCAGCACTTCCCTGCAAGCTGTAGCCGATTCTATGTGTATGTGTGCGTCATTCTGTTTTTAATAGATTTTTTACACTACTTCATTTAGTGTTCTTTGCCACTGCAAATGCCAATGGCTTGTTGGTGAAGAAAAATAATGGTGAGGTACAAATGTAAACATCAGTTTCTCAGGTTATGAGAACTTTTTTCCCCAAAGCTGAACAAGATTTGTTAGGCCTCAAAAACGCTCCTTGTCAGTGTCTCTGAAGAAAATGGCTGCTAAATGAACTGGAGTTAATTTCTGGACTCACAAGTTTCGATTAGTTCAGTTTTTTTTTAGTTAGAGTACTGTATATCCATAGTCAGCATAAATCTAACAGCAAAAGGTGGGAATATTTCTTCTTTTAGGAAAAAAAAAATCTTCATTGAATTTAGGAAATATACTGAAAAAAATCTCTATTGTAATATTAGCATCACTTTGACCTCATATACTTCAGCTTTAACCAAAAGCCTAAATAAGTTACATCCATCTTTGCAAGAATTAAAGCGTCTGACAACGGTAATCTTAGTTTATATGAGTTCAATCAAAAAAATTTTAAACAGCAACAAAGTTTAAAACCCACCATATATATTTCCCACCTTAAAACTCATCTTCAGGACTGGTTTGATGCTACAGTGACATCTACTATGTGCATTTTTAGAGCTGTCATGGCCTAGCTGCGCCCCATGGCTGAGAAACCGCACTATAGAGCTTTCACATCCAGGGCACTGGTCGTTTTGAACACGCGCCGGCAGATTCAGCAAAGAAATGTTAGAAGAGGAAGAGATTAAACTAAGGAGAGCAAATGAAGAATACAGGTACATATACAGGATGCAAGACAGATGCAGAAATTAGGCGTCGATAGGAGATATACTTTATATAGTGAGTCTCTAAATGAGTGAAAAGATAAATGCATTGTGACAAGAATCTAGTCTAAATTCAACTGAATTGATTGTGAAATTGTTTTTTTCTAAAAGTTTTGAAATCTTTTACTTCATTTACTCCTTTATTTTCTTATTTGAACATATTCAAAATTGAAGCACACCTTACAGTAGGAGTCTGTGTATGAAAGCTAAGCTGATATTTATGTTATGTACTTCATCTGTTCTTAAGGTGTTTCAGCAATCTCTTCACAATTCATGTATTTTCTAATTACACAGATTTTCCACGATGATGTTCCCTTTTATTTACTGTTTACCCAAAATTAGACCATATCAAGATTGCATTTTTCTGCATTTATTATTTCTTTAAGTTTCTAATGGGAGGAGTACTACTGATAGAATATTCCTTCACAGGTAGAAGATTCCTATTGATGAAATTCCACAAGAAAAGGACCTTGGACTCTAAAAATATGGCGGAATCCCTGAATGCTAGAAAGCTGGTAGCTGTTTTTAAAAAGGACATTTTAAACTATTTTTGAAAAGAAGTAGCTTGGAGTTTTTTGGGTTTTTTTATATTTAAGTTTTTAAACAAGCTGAAAATAAATCTTGCAGATAATCCCATTCTTAGCTAAATTTCTTAGTGCTCCCGTCTGCTTCTCTGCTTCAGAAGAACTTTCATGACAACATCAAAGAAACTGAATGGGTCAAAGTGCATATGTAGATAAATGATTGTTGAAAAGGTATGTGATATTTGTCAAATGTTAAATGTTAAGTGTATGAAGATGTACCTCAATGATGAGGTCAGGCTCTGAGGTAACTCTGATGGCCATTTGTTCTTGCTGGTCCGTCGTATAAGACACAGTGAAGACCACACTCCCTCCATATGCTGTCAGCTAAAAAGAGATGGAAACAAAAACAAGTTTAAAATGCTTTAAAAACACTTTTTGAATTTTCGGAAACTTTCTAAATACCTACTAACATATGCAGGGAAGGTAAGTTAGAGTACACTGTCATAGAAAAGTGGGCTTTGGTTTACTTTGTAAGTTTAAGACATTGTCAGCCCTCCAGCTGGTGCACAAATAGAGATGGCATTTATCACACTTCACAGAAGATCATATAGAGCGATGGCATTTACATTTAACAACAGAGAGCAAAGGAAAATCAAAAAGTCAAAGGAATAACAGGAGAAAGGACTTAAGGAGAGTGAGAATAAGGGCTGATTTTAAGACAGTTTTACCCCAATTACAGAACAAATTGATAACAAGATAAGCGAAAGTACAACCAGTTGATTATTTCACATCCATCAGTGTAAAAAATGTTACCGTCACAGATTTTGAAACTTGCTAAATGTCGTGGAAGTGCTGCTGTTGCCTATCACACCTCCTAAAAAATACTAAAACCAGTGATTGTGTTTTCCTAAAACAAATACTTTCAAAAAGTGAAATTGAAAAGCATGGACATACACCACAGCCTTTGTTGTGTTGTGGTGTTTCTTTGCAGCGTTTCTGTCGAGTCCACAGAATGAGCTTGAGCTGGAGAAACGCTGCATCGGCATGATCCAGAAATTTATTATTCCGCTCCAACCTGAACAGTAATGGGTGGGGGAGTGAGATAATAATGCCACCATAAAAACAGAGTGAAGGGGACACTGAGGAAGAGAGAGAGAGAGAGAGACATGAAGAAACAGTCCTTGAGAGTAGGTGAAGAAGTAAAAGGTAGGCATAATGCCTCTATAAACCGCTTCCATTCTACATCATTACTCTCAGTTTTTAAACCAGGAGGAGGAGATCACCCATTATGCAGCTGACTGAAAACACACACACACACACACCTACAGTGGAACAAGCATGAAGGGGCACTTGGGTGGATGTTTTATTCTACAACACTTATTCTCCATCTACCTCCATTTGCAGATTTGAACTCCAGAGGACAGTAAAAATCATAGTTTAAACCCACAATGTGCAGCCCACACATATCAAACACTTATGCTGTGTGACCTCCTTTTCCATTAGCCAACCTGAACTCTGGACGCTGCATATAAACTGCAACAAAACAGCAGCATGGTAAGCTTTACACACTTCCCAGGTAGAAATATAGATTATCAAAAATCATGAATAAGTTTCTTGGTGCTCTTACATTCTGATGCGGGTTTTTTTTAAAACTACTTTTGGAAACCTTTCCCTTGCTCTCACCAGAGACAGTTGAGAGACAGACCCTCACCCTTGTGGGGTGCCTTAGTCCTCAAAAGCTACAACCCTTCCAGTTTTGGACTCATCCCTTCTCCAACACAAACATTTATTTCCATATTCATGCAATTCTACATTTTTCATCCATTTCCCTGATGTATTGTAATACATCATACAATGAACCTTTCTAAATTATTTCAAAAGCAGGACTGGCCAACTGAGAATCACACTGGCTCTTACAATAAAACATAAACAAAAATGAACTAATTTCTGCTTTCTATTGCTTACTAATGGATAAGTGCTGTATTCCTTGTAAGTCCTAAACAATAAAGCTGTTTTTCTACTATCACCAATAATTTTTAAACAAAGTCCAGGGGAAAAAAAGCTGTTTAAACTTAGATTTATTAGTTTATGTTCTCACCTTACAGGGTGCAACATGTTGACACAGCAAGGAATTTTCTTCGTTCTTTATCAAGTATATGTTGGCAAAACAAATTTCCACATGATACAATATTTAAACTACTGTACAACCCATGTCTGATCAAAAGGAGACATTATTTTCCACCCAAAGCCTGATGGAAATATCTGACTTTGAGTAATTAGTACAATATGAACATAATGGTAAAGTTTGAACATAGTGCCCTCTAGGAGTTTAAAGCTTCTCTGTTCGTCTACTGTTGTGTTCACCAAGCATTCAGCAAGATATGAGCTGAAATTAACTAAAAAAAAGAAAGCTTTTTGTTTGATTCTGTTCCTTCTAAGGGCTTCTAAATTTTGCAATTTACTTTCTTTGAAATTACTGACATTTCTCAGAAAACTCATTTCTCTGACACAATCCATAAAACCTGGACAATAATCTAGCTATTGTCATGGCAACCTGAGGACCATACTCTATCCTGAAGTGGGGCGGGGGTATCGGAGTAAAGAAATAATACAGGAAAGAGAAGAGACCAAAGAAACGGCACAGCAGGAGACATAAATTATGTGAAGGGAGAGAGGAATTATGGGTAGTGAAAACGAAGGAAAAATAATAACTCAGCTGCTACAGACATCAATTGGATCCCTGTGTGAGCTTGATAAGCCTGTTATTAACTCTATTAATGGCCAAAAGAAGATGACATAATCCTCTCTGTTAAAACCCTAATCAACAATCTGACTCAATCTTCATTAGAGTAAAACCCTTTGTCACGGTCATGAGGATCGGTGTGTACAAGTCACACAGCTTACTCTAATACCATATGTGGGAGGAAGGATAAATCTAATCTCATATCGCAACAGAAATGGTTTGTCAAAAAGGAAAAAATATGGTACAAAAAAATACACATGACTGAGAATATGTCCAATCGGTCTTCTGAAGCAATGACAAACAAAAGTTCAACTTCTTTACCTTAAGAGAAGAAGACTGGAAATGTCAACAGATTTAACTAGGAGATGCACGGAATAAACACAGTTTTGATATTTAATTTGCTGCTCAGGGAAAGTGTGGGTTTGACATACAGTAAAGTGAGAAGAGGAGTGAACATGAGTCACTCTCGACCTCAATCCTCCTCCAGGGTTCCCACAAGAGCCCTGATGTAACATGACTTTTCTAGAACTTTAAATAACCAAGTCAGTGCATTTTAATGACCTGTAGCTGTTAGTCCGTCGTCACTTCAGGGCTGCCGTTAGCCGAAAAAGGTCAGATTAGTGCTTCAGTGGAGGGAACAAAAAGCTGGACACAGACTTCTAGAGAAAGTTTTGTTGAACAAGATTTGTGAACTTATGTTTTAGAACCATGTTTGTTTTAAGATAATAACTGATCAAATCTTTTTTTACTTTCATTAGAGCAAACTTCAGATACACACTGTATTGTGCTTTAGGCCAGCCAATCGAAAGCAAGTTAGAACAGATGTTGATAAGATACTAAACTATGCATATGATGAGTGACGCTCCATATGGGAGGAGGAATAATTGGTTTATATCTAAGGATGAAACTATAACAGCTTTGTATCTCACACATACAAATACAAAGCTCTTTTTAATTTCAAACAAAAGCATTTAAACAATTTTTTTTATGTATAAATCCCTGAAAAATCTGTCATGGAGCTATGTAGTAACCACACATACATGACATGTTCCTTCTAATACTCCTGCATAAATTCAACATGACATAATGAATCTATATTATAAAAAATGCAAACATAAAACATAAAAAATAGTTCAGCCTACTGTGCATTTGAACCCAGTAAAGTAGAGTAAGTGGTCATGTATTTTGCTGCTAAGACGCAGCCCTCTGTAAGCTTTTCACTCATTTTGCTCCAATTTGTTGTTTTTGGCCTGCAGCATTTGGTTACGAAGGTCACTGGCAACATGATGCTATAAAGACCAAAACAAAATCAGTTCATTTAATCTGCTCACACATACTCTCTCCGTAGAAAGCAGACCAAATAATTTCCAGACAAAGCAGTTTCCAGCTACATCAACATACATTTATGTTCACGGACGTAATCACGTAATTTGCATAACATTCATGCTCTGTTTTCCTGCATTCAAAGGCAGCTGGAAACTCAGAAAAATTAATGAAAATGCTGCAGAAAGTTGAGTTTCTTTGTCTGAAAAGGCAATTCACACAGACATCCCAGTTCAGAGATACAATCGAGGTGCCATTACTCAGTAAAAATGGGGAAGTTTGAACTTGCAGAAAAATAAAGACCGATGAAAACCCTGAGAAGCTTCAATCAAAAAAGCTGAAACTGTTCTTTTATTCTCTCTCTCTTCTGGGTGTCTCTGTTGATCACCTTTTCATAGGCAGAGTCCTTCCTGCAGCCAAGACTGACTCATTTGGTAAATTTTCACTCTCAAACCAATCTCTTTCTCCACTCTTCTATCAAATAAAGGTTAGAAAAGGTTGAAAAATAAGCACCTTTTCTATTTCCCTACAGTAACATGACACAAAAAACAATTACAAAACCCCAACTCAGTATGCTAATGTAATATTATATTAATAAAGCATGGACAAGAATAGGGAAATAAATGCAAATGACCTGTTCCATAATGAGCACTTATTCATGAGCTAGCTCTGCCAAATACAGAGCTGGTTGCAACAGAGAAAGTAATAATGATGAGCGAGGAAATGGTAAACAACTGACAGCAACTCAGAAAAGAGGGAAGGCAGCAGAGGAGATGATGTGCTTGACTGTTGAATCAGTCGAGTTTGTAAACACGGTACTTGGAAAATAAGAAAAAGACATGGCTATTTCATAACTATTTCAGATGATTATATTTTTGGCTTCACACATCCATTTCATTTGAAGAAAGAACATTGCAATTCAACACAACATGCAAAATTAACCCATTGCAGCTGTTTCAGCATTTAGTTACAGTTCTGGAGATCTGAGCATCAGGCTACAGGGTGAGGTTATACATCAGTGTGCTCGTAAAGTATATTGTTAGCTGAACTACTTGTTTCCTCACACTCAAAATAACAAATTTTTTATTCTTCTTTAGGAATATCTAAATTTGTTCTTCTTTAAAATATTACCATGATGACTTTAGTGGTCATGAAATTCTAAGATGTGTAACGATTTTCCTCAAGCTTTTGGAATCAACAGCAACTGATACTCTCATCAGGAGGTTGGGCAGAAAAAAGAACTTCAGGAAAAAAAGAAATATAAATATTAACCCACTCACACACACTAACACATATACTTCAGACACAGAGCACCCTCAAACTTAAAGTAACGTTGTTGAGATGGCGAGTTTCTTCATTTGTGTGATCGTTTGCAGTTTCTCAGGACTGAGAATTTTTAGGCAGCTGCGAAGTAGCTTATGCTTACAGGTGAAAGCGCAATTTAGGCTCCTTCAGAAAAACTTAAGCCTAGATGCCCTCCTTTGTCGACTGCAATATGCTTTGTTTGGTGGTAAATCACTGAGGCATCACGGCCAGATGATGAATTATGAGGATTGGTGAATGTCTGGTTATTTAAGGCCCCGATCTGCACTGGGATGAGTATACTGTAAGCAATTCTGCATTAGGTGTTCATCGTTTGGACAGGTTATAAACACAGAACTGGTGTTTTGGGAGTCCAAAACCGCAGCTCTTCTGAAACAGTTCCCCTTTTGTGCTTAAGCAGCCTTGATGCTTAAAACCTCAAAACGGGCGGAGGCACTCCCACCTCCTTTGCTTCTTAGTCGCTGATAGTTTCAGCGCAACTCACAGGCCTGGCATTGATACGACGTTGGTTCCACTGGAAGTGCACAGACACACACCTTTCTAGAAAAGCTTCCATCTGCCCAAGTCTCTTGGCATGGGGTATTTGCCTAAAGTTTGACTTCTGGGTGATTTTACACATTAAAACAAAACAGTGTAATGATGCAATGTTCTGCTGGAAAACATTAGTCTGGCAAGTTTTGAAGTTGTTGCTTGATATGTACCCAATTCAAACATTTTTGCACCAGCAAAACTGCTCAGAAACAGGCTGAAGGACACAGTAAACAGGAAAAACTGCTGAACCAGCTTCAACATGTCCCAGATCTTAAATCTGTTTGGGCATCTGCCGGATGCACCTGAACAGGCACAGTCTAGGGAGGTACAGCTTTGCAAAGTTAACTACAAATCTATGCAACAGACAGCACAGGACATCCTCACAGGTCTCAGGTCTATGCACTGATGGGTCAAGCAGAAGGACTGAGAAGGTGGTTTGCATTTACTGGCTGATATGTGGGTTAATTAATTGGGCAAATTTAAAGAAAAAAAAAAAGTTTGAGTTAGTCTTTTCTTGCTATAATGTCAAACATTTTATTCCATTTCTTTTTCCTGCTGTTCAGTGTTGCATAGTATAAAAACCGGAAAGAGAAGGAAGCTCAATTGATGCAGTTTGAAATGGCTGTGTGCAGGACTATGACATGATAAACATCTATACTGGTGACAGACAGAAGACGGTTTAAGGAACTGCACTATAAGTTAGTATGCAAACCTCATTCAGGAAGATGACTAAGAGCAGCTCACTCATTTGCTTCCACTCTCTTAGAGCCAATCAATTGTTCAGCACTGCTATGGCTCATTTCCTTTTCAAAGTCAGCTGAGGTAGTGTGTTGCATGTCAAAACTTGAAATAGCAAGATGGCATCTTCTACTCATACTGCATATACAGATGCATAAATGCAGATGTATCTTAGTGGCAGATATCCCACTAAGACATTTAGTTATGACTGAGTCAGCTTTAAGTACAATTACAGAAACATAAAAGCCTTTTTCAGCCTTGATAAAGTTAATTCTGCTCAGAAGATATTTTTCAAAAATTTGATTATGTCACTGGGCAGTGACTGTGCCATGGCAGAAACATAAAAAAAAAAGTTAAGAGGGAGTGTGATCTTAAATTTTTAGATATCTGAAAGAATTCAAGTAAAACTTGTACACACTGTAAGAGTCATTTCACATATAGTTTTCTTCAGCATATTTACAGTAATTGAACATGCCCCTCTTTAAAAGTTCAGTTTAAAGAGTTCAAATTTTGGTTCAGGCCAATCTGAACTATGGTTGATGGTTCTCATTGCTTAGAGTTTGAAAACACTACAGTGTTTACAGGAAGCTGCAGTGTTTTTTTGTTGCTTGTTTTACAATGTTGTATGATACACATTCACAGGAATCTAAATTAGCCTCATTATCATATTCTTCATGATTTTTTCTTCATTAATGCATAAGATGATAGACCATGTACTACAAAGTCAAAAGGATGTATGTATCACAAAAATTGTTTGCAAAACTTATCAAGCCCGGTTCAGACCTCAATGTAGATTTTCAGATATGAAAAAGTTTATCATTTATATCTCAATTGACTTTAATTATATTTAATGTAAATATTAGCAAATCAGAACTGAAAACATTGTTGAGGCTATGATAGTGGTTACATTTCTTCTACTTAGCATCTACAACCTTTTGGCAGAAATTTTACTGTTTCAAGCATCTGTATCAAGATCAGTTTGTTTCAGGGCAACTTGGCATTGTCAACCATTAAAAGCAAAGTTAGAAAGTACATACGTACACAAGCTGGGTGTGAAATGGATCTATGAAGCTGCTGAAGGCAGGAAAGTTAAGAGAATTAGAAGAAAATGTACCACAAGCTGAGTTGTGTGTTTGCCCATCAGTTTTTGCACATTAGGTTTCCTTCCTCCTCGTCCACCGAAAGATGTTTCGCCTTTCTCTAAGTTCATCCATCATCCCTTTATCTCTCAGTTCCAGTCCTCTAATACTCTGTTTTTGTTTTCCTCCATCTTTGTCCCCCTTTTTCTCCAAATGATGAGCATCTCTTGTCTTTAAAGCTTTTATCAATCTTGACCGTGACTGTTTGTAAAACAGGGAATGGAGGTTAAACTTTGACAGCTTTCAAAGGGTAAAATGAGGATGCTGAAAATTCTCTACCGCTATCAGCATCTTTACTTTCAGCTCTAAAATAGGAAGAAATTGTGCTTTCATCCTGGAAGAAATGAAAATAGACAGGGGAAAGAATGGACTTCCAAAAATCCACATATCCATGAAAAAAAGAAAAGACGATTTTCTTGAATCAGTTTCAAGCTAAACTAGAGATTGGATTTGAGTGGTTCGATTCCCTAGAATCATTTATCCGTCTGCCTAAACGATTCCGCTAACAGTTCCTCTAACGTCTGATAGATTTGCGTGATGACATCACGTACACGGCACGCTACATATTTTGGCTCAAGACACTTCCAAAATGGTATTAAGAGTGAAGTGTCTAACATGGGGCTATATTTCAGTAAGTCACAACACTAGTAATGCTTTGATCACCACAAAGAAGGGAATACTTCAAACACACTGAAACATTTTGTTTACGTAATAGCTAAAACAATTTGCTTACATACAGTAAGGGATAATGCTGACGAGCTGAACCACCGGACATGAAGCGGAGTCCATGAAGTCCATTCATTTCTCATGATGCAGACCTCGGAGCACATGATCCTGCTCATACTATTATAACTCACGAAGGAAATAATTATTAATTGTAAGTTTTACACAAGAAGCGGCTGGGTGGACTATTTAATACCTCGCTGTGACTCGTCGCCAAGCCCTGGGACAGCGCCTGCAGGTGTGATATTATTACCAGAAAACAGATTTGATGGTGAAATGTCATGGAGATATTGGCATGTTCATGTCCATGTCAATGTTGGTGCATACTCTGAATTAAAGACCAGACTGGAAACAGAGCCATATGTGATGTATTCAATAACTGCATGAGAATCGATAAGAGAATCGTTTAAGAATCAAATCGTGATATCGATAATGGAACCATTAAATTCTTAACAATTCCCATCCCTTGAAACAACTACTAAATACACTTTGGATTGAGAATCCAGGAATGTCACCAAAATACATTAAAACATGTAAATAACCTTTTTAAAATGATGCTGCAGTCAGATGTAACCTCATGAGGTTATTTTTGGCTCTTCACTCTGAACTCCACTTATCTGTTCAACAATGCCACATAAAGCAGGAGCTGAATATTATTTTATCAAAGCAGTTTTTAATGATTTTAATGGCCATTCTTGGGAGCAAGCAGTCCCTGGGCCATCACGGGCGATAAAGCACACAAAGAGCATCAGTGAAACATGCTTCTGGACCAATGAGCATCCTCAAAACAGGTAACAGGCCAATGAGCATCCATAGCGTTAATGATACAGGAAGTCATGCAAGCTGTGCTCAACATTATCACACACACACACACATTTATGTGCTTATACATCTACTGCTAGCTTGTTATTACAAGCACAGCCTGTCACTTCCAATGATACACACTAACATGACAGATCCTTGTGTGTGCGTGTGTGTGGGAACAAGTCACATCAAGTCAAAGAGCATCTATCCCTGTAACTCGATCAGAGATTTAAGCAAGGAATTGCTTTTTCATCCAATACTCAGACAGTCACACACACACACAGGCAGGCATGCATACACACACACACACATAGTGGTAATTTGTTTGTTTCCCATGTTTGTAGGCATGTGGTTCTGCTCCGCTGTCCCTAATGCCTCCAAAACACATCATTATCTGACTTATATAGACCTAGGAGTCTGCATGAGCGTTACTGTGTGTGGGTACGTGTTTGGTGTGTATGTGTGCAGGCACTAAGAGAAAAGCAGTTGATTATCGAGTGCAACAGGCGAAACACTGTTTACCCCGAGAGACACAAAGCAAGGGAGAGAGATAGAGAAAGAGGGAGACAAGAAAGCTAGGGGGAAGTGGAGGGAGATGAGTTAGGAACAGGGAGGTGAAAAATGGCAGTCCTGGAGAGATGGAGTGAGAGTTAGAGGAGCGGGCCGATGAAAAGAAACAGAGATGGAGGGATGGTTAGAGAGAGGGAGGGAGGGATGGAGGCTCAGACAAAGAAGTGAGATGACAAGCCAGGCCTGCAGGGTGCAATGTAATGAAATTCAGTGGTAGATTCCTCTAAGCCACGACATGCAGACAAACATCACAGTCAGTATGTTGCTGTTGTAGTAGGGCAAAAACTCGACTTCAGAAACATGGACTGCAGCTATTTACCAGCTGGAGTGATAAAGTCTAATCACGGCCACGGAAAACCACAGTGCAGATTCAAACAGTCAACATTAGCAGAAGCTGATATGGAGGAGAAGGGCCAGGAGCGAGGTGAACATCCCAGCGGGATGTATTCTCACCAAACGTCCACCCAGGGGACATATTTTAGATCACAGACTCAATGTGTTTATGTATTCAGGCATGGACTAATGATGCAGCATCATGTGAGCACGTGCATGTGTGCTTTTCACTGTTATTACACCATTAAATGAGAAGACTTAGGAGATTTATCTTAAGGAAATTTTTTAAATTTCGGCCTGAGATAAAACTTCGGCCTGAATTCAATCATGAGATAGAGGAATACAGATTACTGTGGTTAGTAACTAACCTTGTTCCCCAGGTACAGTCCAGGTGCATTCCAGTAGTAGGCAGAGCCAAGATCGTTCACAACATCTAAGTGTCTGACGCTGAGATACGGAGGCGTCTGTCTCTGAATGGACCACACTTTCCCTCCCGTCTCTCCAAACAGGTGCCAGCCTTCCAGAGTCGTCTCCTAAAAACACAGCAATCACACAGAAGAGGAAGAAGTGATTTTCTTTCAGCGCCATCAACAGCAGAATTTGTTTCTGCTCTAAATTGTTTGGTATAATATAAGCAATTCTGTGAAATGGGTTTGACCCAATTGTAGCTTTTTTTTTGTCCAAGTTTCAAAACAAGGTCACCTTTAATCTTTGTACCCAAGTCATTTACTGAGAACTTGCTGTAAACCTGCTGCGAACAATTCCTTCCTGTATTCTTAAAAAAACATTGCAGTTAATCATCTATCTTCAACATATAAATTAACTGCTAATACAGGTGATTAACTGCATCGACACAGCCTGAGACACAAACTGACTGTTCTACTGATCCAATTTCACCTCCTTATGTTGGTAGTGTTTTACCTGTTTTAAACTCAATGTTACATAACATTTTCTGCTTCACACATCACAAAAGAAATGATGTTTACACATGAATTTCAACCATCTTATCAGAGTTATCAAATATTATAAGATCACTCACACTCCCAATTTCCTTGCACCCTCTAAGGGGGACATCAAAGATCATTATGGGTGTGCTAGGTTTTCATTGCACATGCTGTGGACATTCCAAATGTATAAAATTCATAATACATTTACTGGATTATCAAAAGTCTGTGTGAAGATAAACTGAGTGTTGTGGGAACTGGAGTTCTTTGGTTAAATGAATATTGAAAAATTAAAGAATCAAGAGCGGATCTTGGGTAAATTACTTTTTTTCTTTTTAATTAAGTGGTGTTAAAAAGATATAGCTCACGTATTCCCTTTCAACAATAAGACCAACAGGCAGATGCAAAGTCATCAATCAAACAATATCCACTGCAAAGACATTTTTGTTCCAAAACCGCAGGATAGATTTAGAAGAATGTCGACAAGGGAGCTTTAACAATGTCCATGGCAGATAAAACAGTCTGGTAGCACCATGTGTTCATCTTTAAGCATGAACTTACTCAGCACAGACTCTGGAGAAAATTAACCCTAATTTTGAGGATGTCAATGTATACATTTTAAAGGAACGATGAATGCTGGATCTCGTCTTTTACAGCCTTGAGGATATAGAATAAATCAGCTGTGACATTAAGCTTACTACTTCAATCTGATTCAATGTAAAATAAATATTTCCCAGCACGCTGCCTGCAAACATTTTGGATTGCCAAAATACGATGTTGCAAGCAATTTGGTACAAAATGGACACAATTCTAAGTTATTGCCAGATTTAGCGATACAGTACAAACTTCTTAGAAAGTCTCAGGAACTTTTTCGCAGTTACAACAAAGGACCCTATCGGGCTTGTGAAAACATCACATGTGACATCTCAGAGGTATGCAAGCTCATGGAGGCATTAGTGTTCATATGGAAGGGAGACTGTGATTAATTCAGACTTTTGGACTGCAAGTATATATATGTGTGGAGGATTTACAGTAAAAACAGATTGCAACCTCCACAGTTATGCAGCATGCACTACAATAAGTAATGGTGTTACATTTATGTGTTACTATTAGATGATACTTTCCACTTCTGTTTTATTAAAAATGAATTAAATGGAATCCAACTTTAAAGTAGCTGATTTTACTACCCGTCTATACAGCTAACAAATCTAGAGCTACTAATTGGTTAAAAATGGCATCAAATATACACCAATACGGTCCTGAATATAGTAGATTATAATTCAATATAAATGAGATATTTCAGATTTTCTTCTCAGCTGCATGCGGACGAAAACATGCGCAGGTGAGTCATGCTGAATATGGACAAGCTTTACCATCTCTCACACTTAATGGTGATGATGGTTATGATTTGTTGCTCCCACAACTGCAATCAACAATGTACCGGATGTTCAAACAGATTTACTCACCTGCCAAACAACATCTACAGAAATTCTTTGTGCACTCTGAGTTCAACATCTCAATTTGCACATAATCACTCACTACTGGCAAAGGCAAATTCATTTCAGAGTTCCTCAGAACACCACCTTTTTTCCTTACTGTTGCATCTTCCGAAATAAAACCATTGTACAGAGAAAATGTTAGAAATGGAAATAAATAATTCATGTCAATAATATTAAATATATTTATGTCCATATTTCTAATGTATGTGTATCTTTTAAATTATCATCTTAGTAAGAGTCAGGACTCCTTTAACAGTGTTGTCCATCCGTCACATGACAGCCAGGAAGTCTTGAATCACTCTTGGAGAATTGTTTGTGTGTGTGTGTGTGTGTGTGTGTATGCGTGTGTGTGTGTGTGTGTGTGTGTGTGTGTGCGTGTGTGTGTATGTGTGTGTGTGCGTGCGTGTGTGTGTGTGTGTTTTTGTGTGAAGCAGAGACACACGAGTCATTGCAATTAATCTAACCTTGGTTTCCCCTTTTGAGCACATTCACACACATGCTATCTGTGTCTAAATCAGAACTGTCATCCTGTCAGCCTCTTCCCTCCCCTCCTCTCCAAACTCACCTGTCAGTCAAAAACTGTTTTCCTCTTGCTTCCTCTCCCTCCTCTCTCTCCTCTCTCTCACCTCATGTCTTTTTAGTCCCTTCTCCTTTCTAGTCCTCACCACTTTTCTCAACTCTTTGCACTTCATTTTTACTCCTTGCCTTTGTCTCCTACCTCAAATCTATGCTCCTATAGGGTACATGTTATGTTAAAACAAGAGTCTTTGTTCTTAAAATTAATATCACACTGATAAATATACATGTCTTTAATGTTTGCTGAGCTAAATCCCTTAGGGCCAAATTTACATCCCCTTGTACTTTGTGTTGGTTTTGATGTATGCTTGTTTATTAAACTGGTGCACCAGAATGGAAAAGCAGTTTCCTTGTCATCTAAAAAAAATATTTGGGCTGTCAGTGATGTCATTTTTTTAATGCCCCTATGATCAAGGAAGTTTTTTTTTTCAGTATACTCAGCTTACCCTTGTTAAAAGGTTTAAGGCCTTGTCATACCAGACAGTTTAGTACCTCTGCTTAATGACACAATGAGCCATCAGATTTATGTATAAAATGTGCTTGGAAAATTATCCAACTACACTTTATAAAATATGACTAAAACAATTATTTGTTAATCTTATTAAGTATAAAAGTAGTTATAATTTCATCTATCACCAAGAAGCAGCCATTCATCAGACAATTCCCAACAGGTGGGAATCTCCCATGTCGCTCTAAGAAAAAAAATATACTGTATGCACTGTACATATGGGCAAATTTGAACAATAATTAATTTCTAATCATATTAGATTTCTACAGATCAAATTAACTCCATGTTAAGGGTAAAAATGGCATCCATGATGGCTGTCGAGTTGCAAAAAACAAACTCATTTTAGCATTAAATAGAGAACAACTCAGATTTCTTAGAATTCCTGAAAATTTCCTCAAAAATCAGTCTGGAACTGTTTGAGTTATGTTGCTAACAGACAGACAAACCAATACCGCCAAGTTGAGCTGTAAAATGTGAGCTGACAACAGCCATGACTGTTGTTACTTATTTTTGTCCCATTATTACCCCAAGAACCCCAGGTTTGTTTTCACATGACAGGCTAATTCTTAATAATTATCTCAAAAAGTCAACCTTTGTTTTCCTGAGATAATCATCTACTGGTTATGACAACATCTTTGTGTTTTCCAGATCAAAAGATGATCAAAGTAATCTTGAAAGACTGACTAGCACCTAATTTAGTAGCTATCACGATTGGTCAGAATCTCTAACATTCAGGTAAGGCTTGCAGAGAACTTTAAAACTATTATCTTGAGATAACAGGATAGTAAACTCATCATCTCAAAATAATGAAGTTAAATATATTTCCAAGGGTGCCTGCTCTTGGCTTTCATAGTGTTTATATGAAACCTGAGCAACCTGTAAAATGCTGAAGTAATGTCTTTGTCTAAATCCAAGCAGGAGGAGAGAAGATGTTTTTAAGTCTGAGTTTACGTTGGTGTCGATCTCATGCCTCACAAAGCACTGCACTTAGAAACCAGAAAGCCGTATCTAATTGCAACACAGATATTTTTTTCTGTGTCACATATCAACAATCCCATCTCATGCCTCTTTTGCAAAGCAGATCATCCTAAAAGAAACAGAGGTACATAAAATGAGGATGTTGCAGCACCACTTCAGTGAAAAGACCCTGGCAGATTCCTGTTTTAAGTTTCAGCAATATGTCCATTCAAATGTAAAAACTGTCAAGGCCATCTAATACTGGCAGTAAAATTACTCTCTGAACACTCTCCCTTGTGAGCACATCTGAAAGTGCAGCAATTCTTTTGAAATATATCCATCTCAATATTCTTTTTTTAATACCAGCGGAAAAAAAGAACGCCATAAAATTGTGCAGAACAATTTCTGTCAACATCAAGTTGCCACTGTGCAGAAAATGGCTGCAGCAGTAATGTTTTCTTTGATTAAATACAAGAAAAAGAAAGTTTGCCTGCTGGATGCCACTGATACAAGAAAGAAATGGATGCCTATATAAGCTTTTTTATAACACAAAAGTAATGTTTAAGATTTACTAATGATTTACTAATGAAAACATCACCATAACTGAAGAACATGAGTGTGAGAACTCCTACATTCTGATAGGTCCATGCGGAGGCAGAGCACTGACTGTCAACGCCCATACAGGAGCACTTTTCGCAGCCGCGCCAGTTGTCACGTTGCAGATTGTAGAATCCCAGTTTACAACGGTCGCAGTTCTCTCCCTCAACATTTTCCTGCACGGAAGATGGGTTGAAGACAGACGGGAAAAGGAGAGAAAGAGGATGCAGAGCGTTTATGAGCTGTCCTCAAACTGACGTTATGAGCACAAGGCATGTTATTGCGGTGTTAATGTGCTGAAAATAATGATGAGAAGGCTAGAAAGGTTAACGCAGAGTACTTGTCATTATGTGCACACACAAGTCTCTGTGCGTGTGCCTGCATGGATGTCTGTACCTTGCATACACAGGGGGTTACACATGGGTCAGTGTTCGTGCTCCCTTCTACGCTGCAGTTACAGCGTTGACAGGACGGGTAGCCTTTATAACCGACAGCACACCTGGAGAAAAAAAGAGTTTAATAACAATAATAAAGGAGAAACGTAGAAGTTCAGCTCTCATTATAATCGTTACGTCCATCTCTGTTAAAGAAATTCTGACAGAGATCCTCTTTGCTGCAAATTCCAGACAGAAATACAGATGAGAACATTTTCCTGATTTACAAAAATAGTACAGTTCTGATGCTTCCGGCCTTTTCTGAAGACAGGTCATTAAATATTTACTTGACATTTTTTTAGATTTTAAAATTTGGTTAACATGATTATCAGAAGCTGCCTTAGAGTCTGTTGACGATTAGGGCACGTCAAATATATTTTTCAAAACTTTTAATCTAACAAATCAAACAGCAGCTCAAAGCAACAAATGCAACGCATGTCTCACATCTGTACCAGAGTTTGTTTTTTTCTTCTTATTTATTGTTTATTTAGCTATGAAAGCGCCATAAAGATGTGAGATCTCTTCTTCCAGGGAATCCTGGTCAGCCCTCGTACTCACTGACTTCTGTGCCTAGTGTTGGCTCCATGTGTGATAATATCATCGAAGGCTTAATGGAAACTTTCTGACAATTTCAAAACACTAATTGGAGCAGACAACAGCTGAAAGGTTCTGCTCACCTGTCACTATGTGTCTGTCTCTTTCAGTGTGTGTGCGTATGCGTGTCTCTCACCTGTCACACCGCAGACCTCCGAAACCCTCCTTACACCAGCATGACCCTGCTGGCTGGCCTGTCAATCAAAAGCACACACACAAACACACACACAGAGCTTTGTGAGTAAAAGAAAATGAGAATATCTTTGAGGTGGTTGCACCTAAAATAGCTCCACTTTCCTCATATAAAAACAACAAAAATAGAGTAAGGAATAAATTTGCCTCATGATATAAATAGTTTAGCTCTGTTAAAGACAACAGAAGCATTTTGCTGAACTTTAGCAAGCCAAATCCCAGTGGAAATCAAGCTGGACTGAATCAATGAGTTGTCAACATCACTGAAGTACCACTTGTGATTTAACAAAAACCTGAGAAATGTGTGCCCCAAATATCTCCAAAGCGTGCCTACTCAGAGACTAACATACTATATCTTAATACTTGACTCTAGCAAGAGCAACAATGATGGAAAAAAGGAGAGAAAGAATAAAAAGATGAAAAGGATGTGCTTACTGGTTGTAGCTTGACTTGAATCTGTGACACAGGTTTGACTGACAGAACCCTGTGGGTCGCATGAGCAGGGGATACAGGGGTCCTCTTCATCAGCATTCACCTGCACAGATAAAAGGTTTTTATTCACTTTTGCATATCAAGAAAGACAATAAAATTAGCTTAATTTTTGCAATTTTTGCAATTCATTTCTATTAGTTGGGTCAATGTAGTCTTTACTAATAAAATACTAAATCTTCTTGCATGGACTAGTGTTTTTGCACATCATTTATGTCAGTCTCAATGAATTACTGAAAACAGTTTTACCTGAAACAATTTAGTAACCCCTAAACTGGTCAAATTTTTGCAACCCACACAAGTAAGACCCTGCCATATAAATACGTTTAAGTTAACAGCTCTGGTGCATCATGTTGAACCAGGTATTAAGCATGATACTCGAAGAAAGCCACACAGCTGTGTGGAAATTAGTCTGTTTGTTTACTTTTTCAAATTTCAAATCATTCACTTATGTAACGCTACAAAGAATAAAGTCTTTAACAAATAAAACTCAATACATTTGTGTCAGGCAAGCATATTTCTATCAAGTGATTGAAATATGTGGCGTCATTGATTTTTCTGGACTGTATATCTGACATACCTCTGTGGGCCTGTAGTATCCAGATATGCAGCTCTGACAGTTGATTCCAGCTGTGTTGTCACGGCAGCCGATACAGACTCCACCCCCTCTGTATTGACCATGGACGTCCAGGCTGAGTGATAGGTCAGCAACTGTCTGATTAAAGTAGCACTCCGCTGCCTTGCCATGGCAGTTACATTCTGAAAAACCACACACACACAATGCACATAAAGGAAAGTTAGTGAACTTAAATTTTGTATTAAACAGGATTTGTGGGGTCTCACCTACTCTGTAAACCTTCTATACAGTATTATATACAGCCAGGGGGACACTTCTCTAATCCTTTTGGTTTTTATGCTCAGAAGTTGAGAAAAACAACCTATTCTACTCTTTAGACAGTGCCGTAAGGTTTAGTGTGTTATCTCCAGGGTTCCAGAGAGGGGGGAAAAAAAGCTTTTCCTATACACTCAGCTTGCCCTTGCCATTTTTAAGCACTTTGCTATATTTCATAAAGTGGTCTAAAATGCATGGGTTAGACAAAATACTTTGTCCTTTAGAAATTCCATACAAGACCTGAACCTGGATTCATACAAGTTAAAACATGTGATAATTAAACTTTTCTGTCCCGATTAAGTCACAGTATGACTGAGTTAATACAGTCTATCACTGCTCTGAATCAACATGGCTCAAAACTTTGGTTTGATGGAATTACAGCGCTGGGAGTGTCATGTCCGGTCCAGCCCTCATGACGATCCCATATCTGCCCATGGTCCTTCCAACAGAACACAACCTCTACACTGTCACAAATGTTTTTAGCCAGGTTTTAAAAGTAAGGTTCAACCCTGAGTCCAATATCAATAATGAGATAAGTTTATCTGCAGCCTTAGAAACAGCCTGAAAATACTTCTTTTTGTGTATGAGAGGCCATGTCAAAGTTTGTGCATGTTCTTGAAAAACAGAGCAAAAACAACTGGATAGAGATGATCCTGTTTAGATTAACTGCTGAGGTTGACAACCATAACAGCCAAGATGATGAATTAGCACAAAACCTCAGTGGAAATATAAGTTACTTTGAGCTGGTGGTGCCTTTTTCAGTTGTGCCAGTAGGGACCTTCTTTCATTTTAGTCAGGTTGTGTCAGTGTCAAGGCAGCAAGAGTCATTTATCTGACCTCCGTTACTACAGAGCCTTTCACAAGTTGCACTCTGAGTGAAATAAAATGAAGATTACATATTGTAACCTCAGTTTTATGATGCCAGACTCTAACATATTCCCTTTACTGCCACATAGTTGATCAAGGTTAATGGATGCAAAGGGGACCTTTAATGGTTTTATACAGTAGCAAAGACTGATTCAGACTCTGGTGAGAAAATGCATTTCAGTCAACTACCATATCATTCAGCCAAGCTGTAATGATCGTATTGCCTCCTACTGACTGCTGGTTTCTGGGTATATGTAGCAGGACAACAGACACGTGAACCTACAGCGCTGTAAGAACATTTTAATCTTATTCAGGTGATGGGAAGATGCAACCCTTAGTGCAGATGAGTGTTATTTAAGGATGCAGTTTTTCTTACTTTCACAGACATGCCGAGTGAGGAAGGTCCCTGCCATCCAGGGCTGCTGGTGATATCCTGGGCAACAGTGATCACAACTCTCCCCACATGTGTTGTGTTCACATTCACAGCTAAACTTCTACAAACACAGATTCAGACAGAAACAGAAGAAAAATTAAACACAACTCTCACTCTCACACAGATCTGCCCCCTGTTTGATAATATGGATCTTGTGATGAGTGGGAGACTGGTAACAATCTCACTTAAGCAGAGATGTACGATCCAAATCCTCACTCATCATCGGTTACATTGCTGTTAATGAAAAATTACTAAATATCCAGTTTTGATTTGATTCTAATTTATATCACTTACACACACTATTAAGACACTTCCTCCTTGACCACACTCTGGTTTCTTGAATGAAAAAGGAAGTGAAGCAGCTCATTTTAACTACAGAAAGAATTTTCTAATATAACAAAGGATAATAGTCCTCTGGCCCCAATTATCACCCACATGAGATGTATGGTTTACTTTTAGATTTCATCTTTGATCCTTTGCACGAGTAACCAGACCCAGACTGTAGTTACAGTACACCTACTGTTTTTACCCAACTTTGTTTCTATTGTTTTTTTAAAAAGATATATCAATACAGACAACAAGGCTTTAATAACTTTAGTGTTAACTGACCGATGCAGACTGAGAACTATATGTTTTTCAAACTACCTATCATTTCATAAGATTGAAAAACAACAAAACCATTGCTACACAAATAAAAAGATTTAACTTTTTTATGCACATCCACATGGGGCCAAAATATTTCCATACATCTGGAAATTAGAGAGCTCCAAATAGAAATTACCAATGTGCATGTATTGCACAAATGACAGGAAAAAACTAAAATTGCCATTTTAATTTTCTGACCAGATTGTCAGTTAGCACTGACAAAACCTTCCACCATTTCTCTCCTTAGAAAGAATTAAATTCAAAACTAAAACACATGGAATGAAGCCAAATAGAAAGGATATTTGCCAACTTCAAGGTTCAGTAATTCAATTCAAGACTTTCAATAAATCAGTTGATGTGGTTAGGGTGCCAGATTTAACTGAGAGGGGTGTAGCACAATAGCAAGGCAGGGGCCAAGTTTGAATTTGTCAGCATCTGTGAATTTAGCCCTTTCATGTCAGATGCACAAGACTTGAGCTTCAGGCTGCTTTTGTGGTGAGCATGCATCTGAGAAAATGTGTAGACAATCATTAACAAATAAGCACAATGATCTCCTCCTTTTCTGCTTCCTGAACGGCTGCCCAGTGAAGGTACCAGATGTGCTCAAGTGGACAGCTCAGCTTGGGGCCTTGTGCCTGCCAATGACATCTCCTAAATGACTGGCGGAAAAATTCGAAGGAATGAAGTTCCATAGGAGATATTCAATATAGAACAGATATTGTTAGAGATCACAAGCAGATCTGGTTGTTGGAGACTTTGACCAGATCAAGCGGCATTGTCACAGTGAGATGTCATATTAGGCAGGCGCAGCGTCCCGAGCAGATGTGGTACACTGGCAATTTACTAAAGTGGTTGTTAACTTGTGTAAAAGAAATAGAGAAAATTGATAAGCGGAAATACAGTTGATCAGTAAAACCACAGAGATGAAGTAGAATATACTTGACATACTATGTAAATGAAAACATACATCGGTATAAACATGTTTAAAATATACAATCAACTTAAAAATGAAATATTGTCATCATGTTGTGACATCCTCTGATGTGGATAAATCACCAGGAGTTGATTTGCATTCTGCAATCAAAGTAATTGCCTCATTTGGTACGGCATTTACAGATGGGAGCGTAGAAAAAGTAGGAAACTAGAGCTCTTTACACACCACTGACAGCACCTATTTTCAAGACTACTTATTTCAGCCTCAGGCCTTTTAAAGCACACGGATACGGCCTGTGTGTTTGGTCAGAGGGGAAAAAAGAGAAAGAGAGAAAGATCAGATGTCTGGTATCAAACTCGCCTCCATTTGAAGTGACACAAGAGACAATGCTTCATTGTGTCACCTGTGTCCCCTGCAGACATGCACACACACAAACAGAGAGTTTGATATGAGGTCATAGATAAAAAGCTGTTCTTTAGATAGAAACATGGAAAAGCTTCAATGACACTAACGGGACTTGAAAAACAGGGAGTGAAGCATTTTACCTTTGTAGCTGCGTTGAGTGGACAGGCTTTGGCATGACCGTAACAGATACACATTCCTCCAACTGAGACGTCTTTAATAGAATAATAGTACTGACGAAAGAGGAGGAGAGTAAGAACACATCAGAATGACCACCATGAGTACTACAAGTTTCATAAATTGAAAACCTTATTTATATTGGTATATCAGCTGATCTTAAAAAAGAATTTGTATCTATTAAATTATCTACGATCAGATTCTATTCGTTGCTGGATTAAAAACATTTTTAAAAAATAAAGTGTTTGAGCCTCACCCGCCTGGTCACAATGGGATCAATATCTTTGGGGTCATTGAGTGCCAGCGTCATGAGGTCGGCGTTCAGCGTTCTGATTCGCTTGAACACCAACCTAATGTAGCGAGCAGAGGTGAAGTTCAACAGGGCTGGGGAGGGGTCATCTGCACTGGGTCGCCCATTGATCAGAGACGTATGGATCTAGGAACAAGAGGACAGGAAAACAAGCAAACAAATCAGGTATAAAAAAGGTTCAAACTCTGGCTTTGCTTTGAGACATGTGCTACAAACTCTTTCAGGTGGCCCACTGATAATAACATGATTAAAGGCAAGGCAAGCATGTACTTGAAAATTCAGGGTGCTTTACATACAAACACTAGAAACATTTCTGCAGCGTGCATAAAGCATTAAAAGAATTAAAAACAGAAGTTAAATCATGAAATAAAAAAACCCTCGGAGACAAAAAAGGCTTCAAAATAGACTTAATTTCATATTGCAATTTCATATCTAAAATATTCTTATTGCACAATTCACTTAAAAAAGACTAAAGTGAATGTTAAGCGTGTAAATTAGCGAAGGTGGGAAGTTTTATGATGCCAAGAGTTGGCTGTAAATTCAAACCAGGAGACAGTGCATCAGTGATCCCACATATAAAAAGTGTTCATTGATGACTGGCAGTACAGACTTTGTATGTTTGGCTCTTTCTTCCCTTCTTTTTTTCTAAGAAATAATGAAAAGAAGTCAAAGCATACACAAACCTCTCTTAGAGCAGCACCTTCAAATAAACTATATTGAATCAAAGTGTTGCTAAGGTTGTGATATTACAAGTGAACCTGAATAAAAAAGGTTTGCTCTGATAGAATTTCCTTGAACAGGATTTATTACATTCTGCCATTATTGCCAACAACAACAATCAATAACAACTAAATCCTCATTTGCCCATTTCTCAGATATTACACAGCATCCAGTCATGTTTCAGATTCTGAGCAGAAGACCCTCACCTTCCACATGTGTCAGGGTGTATCTACAATACCAGCTATATGTTATGGTCGCAAGACAAAGTTTTTTATATTTGAGCTTCCATCTAAGATTTTTGTTTGGGTCAATGTTTCTACTACTCCATGTTTGACTGTCTCTACACAGAATGAAGTAGAGCTGGGTTAAAAAGAAAATTTTATTTAATTTAATCAATTAAAACTGATTTAAAACAAATATTAATGCATAAAATTCAGAGATTATTTTATACAATATGCTTCTTTTGTTCCGGCTACAGTGACCCCACTGTCCTGAGAATCACTCGGGCTCAAATTGGCAAGTCTGTGAGAACTTGACTGTATTACTTCCATCCAAAATCAGTTTGTCTTACCGAGATAATGCATAACATTTGAAATTTTAACAAAATTTAAAGTAGCAAACATAGCTTTTTATTTTGGAAACCTGACGTAAAAACAATGTTACATGTAGGCTGGGAAACGATCAGAAACTTTAGAGAGGAGGATAAACACCTTTCGGTGTTTCTGTTCACACCTGGGACAACGCACCTTTATACCCAAAATCAGCTTTTCTCTCTAAGATTATGCCAAATTCTGATTTATATTTCATTCACCATTGGATTAGTAGACACATCCAATTTTTACAATTCTCTGATTACTCCCATATCTGTTTTATAAAATTTGGTATCTCACAATGCCTTTAATGTTCAAGAAAAAATATTACATAAATATCTATGAAAGATTTGACACTGAATTAAATTAAATTAAAATCTAATAGAATCAGATAGTTGCAAATCTAATTGTTTTAGGAAATTTGTGCTGATAACAGCTCCATTTTTAAGGATGAATGCAGTTGGAACTTAAGAGTTTTCAAATTCTTCGGATGAAACTGGAAAGCTTTTTGGAGCTTACCTGAATCTGGAGTTTCAAGCATGCAGGTTAAGGATTTGTAACATTACAACTTATTTGGCATTCACAGCAAGTCTTACCATCGGTCAACTTGCAGTAGTGCGACATAAAAACTTTCAAATTTTAATGAACACATGTAAAAATAATCATGTCATGCTTTAGACAAAGTGCATCTAATAATTAAGCTTGTGAAATTACAAGTATTTACTTGCAGTGAGGTGTAGATACCATTTCAGAAGTAATTCAGAATTAATTTTGCAAAAGAAGTATGCAAAAGAAAACATTTTTTCCTTCTGTATAAAGTAAACATACAGTATGGAGAGGTTCTTTAAACCACTGTTATGTCACACTAGAGCTGTTGAGTCCAAGGTCAAAGTACAAAGACACAAAGTTGCCGAACAACTCCAGAGAAGGCAGCTTATTTCAGGTAAAATTAAACCCGACACTGACCTACTTTTACAGCACATCAGATGCAGAAGATGCTTTGGTTAATAACACAAATCACCAAAATGCAACAACGGCCACACAATAACCAACATGAGGACTGCATCCTGTCTAAATGTCCATCTGTCTGTCTTACTAATGTAGCCAAACGCAACATTTGGCATCTGTAAAAAAGTCTCATAGAGCAGCGCCTGTGTGTGTGTGTGTATGTGTGTGTCAAGGGGGAACACTTGATGAGTGTAAGCTGCACACTTGGAAGTAAGGAAGGAGATGGTTGTGTATGTATGTGGGCTTCCGTGTGTGCAGCAAGTGCTGGGGTGACATTGCGAATGTGTGTGCGATGCAGTGACACATCGCCTACGACTCATTATGGTTTCACTGTGATCAGACGGCTAGGGGACTGTCAAGCACACACACACACACACACACACACACACACACACACACACACACACACAGATTCAGACACCTCCGTTGTTACTTGCAGCTCTTGACATCTCCCAGCTCGCACCCCCTCTAGCGCTCCCCCACAGGACAGAAGCACATGCAGTACAAACACACTGCACACATGCATGCACAACAGCACCCATGTAAATGCATACACACTCAGAGAGGTATCAACAATTAGAGTCGTGTGTGGGAGAAGAAAACCGTGTATGCTTTTGTATATGTGCTCTAAGGTCCTCTTTCTCTTCATTACTGCTAGTTATAGCAGGCTCGCTCTGCTGTTTGTACTGAATAAAATCACACAGATGATCAATGCAACAAAATAGCAAACAGTCTGCACACAGAGTTTGTGATTCAAAAATATCTGTTTCTTTCATCAATGAAAACTGTTTTATCAAACAGTAGTGCACATTCCCTAATCCCCTGACCACCAGTTGTCTGCACAGACATCCATCGCTCTTCATTCCTGCTAATTGGCCACCAGTTCATCAGATCTTATGCATGTCAGGGCTGTGGAGTTGTAGCCTTTGTCCTTGGAGTCTACTTAAGATCTCAGGCCTGCTTTAAATGTTTCCTTTTTTCCCTGCTTGACAACACTTTAAAAGAACTGTGCACATGCAGCAAATCAAATCCAAATTAATGAAAAAAAAACTAATCTAAAAGTTTTTGACAATGTGGAATATTTAGTAAAATTATAGATATTGTGAATATGAAAAGAAAATTAAAGGATGAAACTAAGAAACAGCATTTATTTAAACTTCTTTTGAATTAGACTTCAGCAACATGAATGGGTAAAAAGGGAGAGCACATTTTTACCAGTGTTGCATCACCTAGTCTTTTAACAACAGTCTGTCAGCACTTGGGAACAGAGACTAACTGTAGTAGCTTTGGTACAATGTTTACCCAGGCTAGCTTGATGCTGGATTTTAATGGCTCAACATATCAGGGCCTCCTCTCACTAAATGAAGAATGCGAGTGGTGCCTTTATATAAGTGCACTAATGTACCCAAGCAACGTTACATAATTGGACAAAGTTCAGAATTTGTTTAATTAATTCAAAAACTATTCTTTGTAAACAAAACAACCCCCCCAGACTGAAGTGGGTGTGACACTTTTAGTTTTTCTATTAACATATATGAAACTGGCATTTTGGACTTGATTCACAGACAAATGTGTTTATGGATACACCATCCTGGCCTTAAAAAAACCAGCAAAGTGGCACCATCTAATTAAAAAAACCAAACCAAACTTAATTTCAGTGTCGAGCATGAACAATGTAAAAAGAACACGTTCATTTCTGTCAATACTGAACTAAAAAACAAAACAACTTCAATTTGAACTCATTTAGATTATGTGAGGTGTTGCAACAGTCACTGCCTACGGTACCTACTTATACCCAACTCTACCCCTACTTCAGTGTTTCCCACAATGCACTGTGCTAGCATAACAAACCAAGAACGATCTGTGGCAATGCCAGTACAGTCCTGCTCTAAAACGGCAGGTACAGGTGAAAAAAAAGCTGCAGCAGATGCATCAGACAGGCAGCTTATGCTTATTTACAGGAATACTACATACTATCTGGAAATTAACATTTATGAGAAAAAGCAAGTCCACCTACGCTTTGAAAAGAACTCATAACGTCAGTTTTGTCAACTTCTGGTTTAAAAAGATGTAACATAGCATCTGTCCAGGGTGAGAAGATATCTTATATTTCTACATTTTGCAGCATTTTTGGCAAGCTGAAAATAGGTGTTTTTTTACTTTCGTCCTCACATCTGTTCTACTTGCAGATGTATTTTGTATGACAGAATTAATGTATCAAGTAACAGATTTAGTTACTAAACACACTCGACCATACTAAAACTGGTTTAAGAACTCATGTGCATGCTCCAGAATTCCTGAGTCATGAATAAAAGAAGATGCAGGTACACAAAAGAGGAAGAAACCAGTAACAGAGCAATAACAAAAAGATCAGCGAACCCGATTTGTATTGGAGAAAGTGCAGATTTGGTGCCGGCTAAACTGTCAGCGGCCTACATTGGGTCTGTGATGTTATAGGTCAACAGGAAGAAGCCCAATATCAAACACTGAACACTGAACGTTAAGCCACCTGGTGTCAGCTCTAACCGCAGCTCTAGTCCGCTTTGCAAGTAAACACACCCAGTATGGAAAAACAAAGCATTACCTCTCCGTTCTCCAGTGGGTGGATCTTAGAGTAAAATGATGTGCAGATCACTTCATCATCTCTAGTGTAGGATGGGGGTCCTGTCCGTGGATTAATGTTGAATCTTGTCAGGCACTCCGTGTCTGTGATGGCATAGTACTGCCAGGGTTCAAAAGTCAGGCCATCTATTGAACGCTCCAGGATCCAATTACCTGTAGACAAAAATATTAATGATGCACCATATATGTGATGTGGAGATGAAAATAGATCAATAGAAAAGATGATGGGTCTCTAAGCCACTGTTTGGACATCATTGATTAATACACATAGAAAATTGACAGATGATTCCCTTGAAAAAAAGAAAAGAGAAAATTGAGCACACTATAATCTCCCAGTTCTCTGACTGACTGCATGCAAACCATTATTATTAATGTGAAAGGTAAGTGATGTGTTAAATGTTTCAGAGTGCATGTGGAAAGAAAAACATTAAAACTGTAAATATTTTTTACTATATTTGTCAGAAAAAAAGGACTTTAAAACCACGACTCCATTCATAATCTTAAGCATGAAATATCTATTAAATATAAACTTAATACTTAAAAATACAGAATATATATATATATATATATATATATATATATATATATAGTATATACCAGGCTAAAGTTTTTTTTTATTTTAAGCTGCCTACAAAACTGTAAATAAACTGGTAACCATGTAACTGCCTCATCATTTTCCCAAGCTCTTTGTGTTGTACATTTTTTTGTTTTGGTAACACTTTGTAAAAAAAGTCACTTCAGAAATGCATTTGTCTTATATTATCCTGTTAGTTTATTTTGCTCCTTTCTTTTTAGCAGTTCTTTAAATACTCCTATTCTGATAGTAAATATGAATTGTACATTTTGCAAAAGAAAAAACAAGTCCAACTATCACAATTGCCAACTTTTAATTCCTGGAAATTGTTTTGTATTACAACACAATAAATGTTCTTGTTTTTATCCGGTTATGCATTTTATTTTGTGTATTTTATTTGGTTGTAAATCTTATGACTACTTTATCCGTGAAGCTCTATGTTGCGACTCTCTGTGAAAGATGCTATAAAATAAACTTCACCCACACCAACTGTTTGTATGTAGTCGTTCAACCTCAGGAAAACTAAAAGGTAATTTATTTTCTGTTTCTACTGTTAAAGCTCCTCATATTAACTTAAGAAAAATTGTTGATGTTCTAGAGTATTTAATTCATCGGTGTAGTTCTTAACTTTGTTAAAGACTTCAGTGAACATTCTAATAATTTAATGGAGTTCTAATCTTTCAATATATTGCAGATTCTCTGTGGGGGGATCATTTGCTCTTAAGGATTACTGGATTTAACTGCTTAAAAGACAAAGACACAAAAAGTGTGTGCACCCTGCACTTTAATCACATACTCCTCGCTCCTTTTTTATACTCAAAGCAGCAATGTTCAAGACCAGAAAGAGCATGTGGCTGTCTGAAGAGAGAATAAAGCAGAAAGCATACCTGGACGGGGTGAGTTTGCTGCCTTTATGATCACATAGGCAATTTGGAAAACCTGGAAAATACACAAGGAGAGAAAATATATTAACTAAAACATTTTAGTATTTTTTTGATAATGCTTCTGTTTCACTTTTACATTTCCTTTGCGGTCATCTTTATAAATACACTTCAGTAGTTGCTGCTTCAAATTTACAGAACGTAAGCAGAGGCACAGCCAGTTCACAATTTCATGCAGTTACTTAATTTTTCACTATCAAAGCTGGAAAGTACAACACTCAGTATCTGAACACATCTTTAAGCCCTTCTGGTGTAAATGTAAATATCCTTTTTGCTGCTGCAGGAGAACAACACACATAGTTTACAGTTCCCAGTGACTTTGCGCCTTGAAATGTAATTAAAAAAACATCTGTTAAAGTATAATGTATGTAAACAATACATTTAACAATTATCCTAAATAAAAAACATCCAATTTTGCCGTGGTTTTCAATACAAGCAAAACGTTCGAAACAGAGATGGACAGACAGAGGACACACTATTAGAAGGGTAGCTAGAGACATAGATGCAAAGATTACACGGAGGTCAAATGTGGACTCTGTCTCTCTATATCGGTTTTCTCTCTATGAGCACATCCCTCTTTTTTCTCATGTGAGAAGCAGTGTCACATTGCAGCAATTATAATGAGGAGAAAGTAACTAAGTGTGTATGTGTGTTTTTGTGCAAGTGTGTGAGAAAGTGTCTTTAGGGTAACCTTATAGCAGTCATTCAAACCCCTACAAAGAGTCGCTGTCACCAGTATTCACGCTGAGGACAGGGTGGTGTGTGTGTGAGGTTTCAGCACTGGCTTGTAACATTGTGACAACTCTGGGACCATCAGCACATCCATCAGCTAAACATAGAGCATCACTGCTTACTAGGGGAAAGTATTTGTGTGCATTGCAATGTGCTGGATTATGAATGTGTTTTAAAACAGACGTGGATCAAAAGAGACTTTTTTGTTTTTAATGTTCAGCTCATAAATATACCAATAACTGTCCTGTGAGAGATCAGACATCCATCCATCCATCCATTATCTACCGCTTATCCGGGGTCGGGTCGCGGGGGCAGCAGCTTGAGCAGGGAAGCCCAGACTTCCCTCTCCCCAGCCACATCAGCCAGCTCATCCGGGG
>JAVQJG010185012.1:0-25381 GCA_036024015.1 Craterocephalus amniculus | reverse complement strand
TACTGTTTTAAATTGCACTGTTTTTATTTGCTTTTATCTATTTTTACTTTGTAGCACTTTGAGATCTGTTTTTACTAATGTAAAGTGCATTACAAATAAAATTTATTATTATTATTATTTCTCAGGTTTCAGGCGCTGTGAGTTTTTCAGTGGTGTGTGACTCCTGCAGATGTGGTGGAGCTGAACTGTGTTTCAAATCAGCAGCTGAAGAATTTCAACCTGTTGGACATAATAATGATCACACATTTTTTGCTTAATATTTTTATATTCTCCTCTTTGATTGCAGACAGTTAATAAACTTGCAGTAGCCGTTATAATTCAGCAGTTTCAGTCGCGGGGCCAGTGTTTGCGTTGTCAGTCAGTAAAAGTCTAAAATCAATGTTGCTGCTCTCATCCAGGTCTGCTCTGTATGTGAGGATCAGAGGGAGTGTGTGGTTGTATTTATGCAGCTGAGATGAAATCGTCACTGAATGCCTCTTGTTTTTACAGTTTAGCTCCTGTGAGCTCAGAACTTCCAGAACAAACCAGCTTTTTTTAAGGCTGTGTTGGAAGCAGCAGCTTCCAACACAGCTTGAACTCACTCCACTTGGGGCAGGACCCCACCCCCGACCTGGAGAGGACAAACCACCTTCTCCGGCTGAGGACCATGGTCTCTGATTTGGAGATGCTGATTCTCATCCCAACCGCTTCACACTCGGTTGCGAATCGCTCCAGCGAGAGAGCTGGAGGTCACGGCCCGACGAAGCCAACAGAACCAAAAATCATCTGCAAAAAGCAGAGACCCAATCCTGAGGCCGCCGAGGCGGATCCCCTCAACACCTCGGCTGCGCCTAGAAATTCTGTCCATAAAAGTTATGAACAGAATCGGCGACAAAGGGCAGCCGATTCTGATATGTTCCTTTGATATTTTCTGTAATTTAACTAGTTGCTTGTGTTAATTTCCCACCCAGCTTTGCTTCATGATCCAATGCAGGCTCCAGCAGCGAATTACTGGGCATGATGGGTTGTATCATGTACTCCAACTGTCTTCCTCCTGGTGTGGCAAAGGTGGCTGTACAGTTTCCAGTTAGTCACCGGTGATGCCTGATTGATGAATGTTGAAGCAGGCGCTCTGCCTCTGACAGTTTGTGGGCTGGTAGTTGTGTCACTTTCTGGATGGATGACTCACAGTGAGTCCCACTGGGCTTGTCCAGGCAAGCATGTTTCTGCGTGGGATACACGCAGTTTTCCATCTTACCACACATGGCATGAGGAAGAGCGTGACAGCTATTATTTTCTTGATGCCTATGTGGAGCATTTCTGGAACACACACAGGAGCAATAGTGTTGATATGCTAAATAAATTTAAAGTATAATTCTTTTTGTCTGACATTCCTTGCAGTGAATCATTTTGCCTGATGTATTTGTGAGAGTATT
Organism: Craterocephalus amniculus; assembly: GCA_036024015.1. NCBI lineage: Eukaryota > Metazoa > Chordata > Actinopteri > Atheriniformes > Atherinidae > Craterocephalus > Craterocephalus amniculus. The sequence continues at coordinate 23,966 of JAVQJG010185012.1, read as the reverse complement.
GCTTCGATATTATTGTGACTTTGTTAGTCCGCTGATTTCCTATTCCATCATGCCCATGCGCAATTTTTATCCTTTAACACAGTTCATAAATGTTTCCAACTAAACCTCAAGATTCATAAAACCGAGTGAAGCGTTTTACAGGGAGAAAGTCCAAAATTCATCTGAAACATAAACTGTGCCCTTATTGACTGATAGGAAAATGTTCTTGACCCCTCAACCCCAAAGAAGCTGACAAAAACATCAGCATAAATACTTTGAAAATGGTGTTGAGTAAGACCTTTGCTTTAGGGTCAGCAGTTTCAAATTACCTTAATGTCAGTGGAAACTAACATCATCCATGTGTCAGACAAAAGTGGCTATTGTGTCACATGTGAGTGTGTTTGGTCAAAGATGATCTTACCAATCTGGAGACTGCAGCAGCTGTAGAACAACAAAACATATCTTGACATTGACGGTTCAAACATTTTGTGACTTGTAGCCCTAGACAAACACACTCCCCCTTTACGCAGCATTGTATACTGTGGCTGTAGCTGTCTAGTTGATGACAGGCTTTCTGTATGCTCTTGGTTATTTCACAACCTTGCTCCTGACCCCATCGTTCTCTTAGAGATTTCCAACTCGTTGAATAAATATTTTACTGTCACTTCAGCAGCCTTACAAAAAACAGAACAATAGTTTGTTAATGACTAGATTTAATGGGATACTCTCCCAATAGACTTTCTGTTATATGTATGAAGAACTGTACCAGTCTGATCCGGCTGTTTCCAGTAAGCTGTCTTGACAAAGCACCGGGACACCACATTTTTATATACGCTCCATGTCCGTGTTTGTATATATTGCGTACGTATGTTTTCCAGATGTTTGTAACCTCTGCGTCATGTCTTCCAGTGAAACCTATTGCAAAACTTCTCCCATTCCCGTTCCAGGGAGAGAGTTAGGGTAGACTTAGAGATTTTATGCTGCATTCTATGATACATTATATTAGACCTCTCCCCTCTTCATGAATCAGTATGAAAAAGATTAGCCAGTAATGGGATTAATAAAGTATTTTTTCATTTTTCATTCATAAAATTTCATACCTTTTTAAATTGTGTTTTTCTCATACATAATAATTAGCTCCATATATTGCATGTGTTCACTTCCACTTGAATCATGTGGTGCATATATGATCTTATGTCTTCATCATGATCACAATTTGTCTCAATTTCTGTTTGTGTAATTCTGTTATAATCAGGGCACATGACAACTCAAGTTTTAGTTGAGTCAATCAGCCTGTTGACAAATAGGGTAACATTAAGCCATTGCAATGGCTGACATTTATCCAGTGTGTCCTGGTTGCGTCACATTGACTCTGCCCTGAAACTGACAAGATTTATTTGCACATAATTTGTTGGCCACAAAAGAAAACTTTCAATTGAAAAGTAATTTAATTGGTGACGACAAAAACATTATTAACAAAGAGTCAGTGTGATTTCTTTTTCTTTTTTCTTTTTGAAAAGATATTTTCATGTGAGGGGCTTGATAAATAATACCTTTCTATTCAGAGGTAGTGCAGTGAGGGCTATGATTTCGTGGTTTCAACCAGTTTTAAATGAATATACATGGTGGGTAATGTATGTTTGGCAGTCATTTTCTACAGCACCTGAGGTCAGAGTCAGACTAGTTGATGTGTCCTTACAAGGGAATGCTGCCTCCCACAGTGGGGCTGTGAAGTTAGCACTGGCCTCAACATGACCTGCTTTCTGAGCTACAGTGAGTTACAACTAAACACCTAAGATCATCGATGTCCAATCTTGACCTGTAAGTTCGTCAGCTAATCGAAGCCAACTTCAAGCTTACAAATCTCTTTGGTCACCTTAATGAGCTACAGAAGGTCTACATGCATATGTTGAAGTTAGAAAGTGAGCATAGATGCACTGGATGTGTCCTGTTAACAGTAAAGAGCCTCTTGTGCAAGTATGCTTTCGTGTGTGTTATTTTGACAGGCACAGCATCTGTTTCTTTAATCCCTCGCTGAAGACAGCAGGACCAGAAGAGACTCTTCTGCTATTTTAGTCAGGCTTGGCATGATGACATTCTGCTGTCCATAGAAATAAATATCGCTGACTTTTTTTTGGCCCCTTTCGGCACAGTGTGAACACAACATCTGGCCTGTCTCGTGTTGTCTCCAAGCAGCTTACCATTCCATTTTGTTAGTGTGAGATCACCCCAGCATGGGCCATTGATGACTTCATGATGATTTTCAGCATTTTCACATTTTGGAAAGGGTGTTTACTGAAGACTTTTTAAAGATTTCATTGACTCCCCAACGCCTTTTTTAGTAGTAAAGATTTATTGCAGTAAGACAGTGATTCACCTCATAACACGCCTTCTTCTTTGTCTTCCACACCTGTTTTATGAGATGCACACAGAAGTCCTTGTCTGTCTCCTTCCCTTCCTTTCTCCAGTCTTCCTCCTTTCTAACTATCTAAGCACCTGTGTTAGTGGAAGCATAGCATACATACCAGACATACTTCAAGTCTCAATAGGCCATATTCATCCATGAGCATGTGTGTGTGCAGCCCTCTCCGTCTTAACACCAACTTATGTGTGATCCTTCCCTTCCCTCTTTCTTTTGAGTTCCACTCGTTATCGTGTTTCCACCTATGTTTTCCAACTTTCCTGAGCACTTGGTTTTTGTGTCCTGTTCGACTGGGGTGGGGATGAAGAGAAAAGTAGGTCTTTGCTCCTTGAATGTGTTTGGGTTGGTAGGTTGTTCAGAGCCGCAACAGTTTTTTCTGTGTATGTTTGGGTCCACTTGTCAGATGTGTGTGTGTTGTCTTTGAAGCCCCTCTATCTCCTCTTCTCAAAAACACTTAGATCTCTGCTATCTGGGTCTGTGATTTATCCCACGTTGCTGCCACGACACATGAAATGAGCGAGAAGCCAGCTCCGACCTTCTGTGCTTACAATATCGCAGATACAATACACACTGTGACTCCACATGCAAACGGCTGTGCACACTCCAGCATATTTGGCTAGCTTACATCATTGGTTGTGAGCGGTATTGTCTTTCTCCAGAGCTGCAGAGACATTCACATGGTTTCAATTAGTGGGAGGAATTCTGCAAGTGTGAATTTGTGTAGCTTCATCTCTTTCCCTCACCTTTTTTTTGTCTTTCTGTTGTTTTCCTCCTCTACTTGAAAGCTGATTTAATTTTTTATTTTTTTTGTTGGTTTAGGCTTTTGTTGACGATGTTTTTTTTCTGTCTTGCAGCTCTTTGTCTCGTCCCAGTCAACCACTACAGATGACATATACATAGAGGATCAATCTTCAGGTGATTTCCCTGTAGATGATGAAGATGGTGATGGTCAGTCTGGCTCAGGATCTGGAGATTATGGTAAAAAGCCTGTTTATTTTTTCTTTTAAATTTTCTTTGTTTGCTTGCATTTATAATATATTTTTAAAAGTAAAAGACTAGTGCAGGCATGGTGTTTCAATACGTGCAAATGTGGAATAAGTGCCTTACTGTATTTTAGTGTAAATAGATGAGGTCAAATGAAAAGTTTTGACAAACAAGTTACAAAAATAGACCAAACTACACACATCAACACATGTTCTGCAAACAGTACTGCCTCTATGTTAAGACAGAGAAACACTCAGAGCGAGCCAGATGTTTGTCCTGAGGTGTGTGTGATCAGCCAGGTGAGATTTTACTGGATTTCCACAGATGTCAGATGATCCACGCCTTTACTATGAATGACTCACCTCAGCTGTTGTCAAACTGAATAGTCTGCCAGAGCATTAAAACCCGTTCTCACAAATGTTTCTAGGACAGATCATTTGTTTGTGAAACTTTTACTGCCAAAGAGTCTTTACAAAGATACGTTCTTAATTCATTTAAAATCTTTCTTCTAATACACATCCAAACTTCTCACTATCGTTGATAGAAAAGCATAGTACAGAGAGACATTTATCTACACAGATGAGTGCAAACTTGAATCTTTACGTTTCTAAACTTTTAGAAACGTTCTTTAAACAATAGTCTGCGTATGTAAACACAAACTGGTTACTGCTTATATTGCTTACTGGCGTTTCCAGACACCAGTCTGAGTGCTGCTTCAAAAAGGATTTCTACTGCTGTCTCTAGATGGTTCTATAAACACCAAAGAAGAAGTTAAGACACCCAATAATATTTGTAAATGTAACTGTAACTGAGCTTTATAAATTTATCAGAAAACATCATGTGGGAATGCTTGTCTGTACAGCAAGCAACTGCTGATGTCAAAATGGTAAGATAAATGATAGGAACACTTGGCAGGCGTTTCTTCACTATCGCCTCAACTTTACACCCAAGCTGAAGCTCAGCTTTTTATTGTTCTCTCTTAAAAGTGGGCAGACCAGACACTGTGCTGGCTCTGGAATTTTAAACATGACAATCACAACATCTGAGTCGGTCTTGTTGATTTCCATAACACCCTCCCTGCACAAGATGTTAGGTTGTTTCTTTTTTTTTGCTCTGGTCAAGCAAAGAATTAGTGCTATTATAGCAACAGTTTGGGGGGCCGGAGCCAGTGCTTTAGATGGGGCAGACGGAACAGAAAAAACACTTCTAAGTTAAACACTGGAACCAACTTAGCTGGAAAAAGCCCATAGTAATCAGACACAAGTTGTAAGCTCATAGATTGTGTTGTTTCCACATTTGTTTGAAAAGAAAGAGATTATTAAGAACATCCTAATTTAACATTCCTGTCTCAATGACCAGTGTCCCTCAAAATGTTGTTCTTAGTAAATAATCAATGGCCAAAATTAAGTTCTCAACTATTCCCTTTGTTTAAGGAGGAAAATGAGGTCAGTTGTGTAAAAAATAAAATCCCTCTGTGATGTATATTTCATGGTGGTGATTGCTTCCTCCATCTCAGCTTTCAGTGACCCCTTGGATGAAAGTGAAAACATGCTCAGGCTCTTGAACCGCTCCAAAGAAATGCAGCCACTCCAACCACAGCCGACATCAGGTTCTCCTTCTACCACGGCGTCACACACGGCGAAGGACAGTGATGATAAGGTAAAAAAAACATTACAAATACTCTGTTTTATTTGTAACAGTCAAGTTATCTAATAGTTTTACTTTAATGATTATCTTCTGTCCATACATTACATTTTAATGTCAGAGAACAGAAAGCTTTCTATCTTCAATCTATCATGTGTAACGATAATACTAAAATAATTTTTACCTCCTGTGCTTGATATTCTCATGGGAAAGTATTTGTGACCTAGAACATCTTAGTGCACCTGCCTACCCGGGGAATAATCACATCTTCGCAAAACATATTTTTCTTCAGATGCCAGGTCCAAATCCAACATCCAACTTTGTCATCACTACTGCCAGTGCCGGTGAAGAGCCCCTCATTGAAACTACCACGGCCGAAATGATCATGGACACCACTTTGTCCAATTATTTGGACGAGTACACCAATCGTGATGTCAAACCTGAAGATGAAGATGTGGTCAAAGTGGTTGACAATGAAATTTATGGAGGTCGAAATAGCAGATTCAATTCTGTCGGCGCTCAAGAAGAAGTGACCTCCGAGAACTTGTGGGAGAAGACTGAGGTGCTCGCTGGTAAGAATTGATTTCAGTTACTTTAAAATGATTTATTGTACTAATAATTTCTGTTGTTACCAGTTGTTTTTTATAATAAATGTGTTTTACTAAGAACTAAAATAGTCAGCATATTAGAAACCAAACAACCTAATTTCCAGCCAGCATGGCGCTAGATCAATAACGCATAGTGATATAAATGTTTATTTTTTTGTCTATCCAGCTGTTATCGCATGCGGAGTGGTCGGATTCCTCTGTGCTGTTTTCCTTCTCCTCCTCCTGGCCTACCGCATGAAAAAGAAGGATGAAGGAAGCTACGACCTGGGTGACAACAAGCTTTCTACAACAGCTTATCACAAAGCGCCTACCAAGGAGTTCTATGCCTGAACTGACCAACAGAGACCATCTATCGGGGAAATTGTCTCCTGCCAATTGGGATTGAAAACGGATCTATTTACAGCCGAAGATGATTCCCTTTTATGAAGTTTGAAGTCATTTTTCATCGTTCCTGCGTTTGTTCTCTCTATCTGTTATTCCTTATAACGTTCAGGTTTTGTGCAGAAGGGGTCATAATGAAACTGAAGAAGAAGAAACACAAAAGCTTTTATAATCCATTTCAGTCATTGTCTGCTTTGGAAAGACACGGGCGTAAATACACATCCTGCATTTTCTGAAAGGAATCTTTTCTTTGGTTTCGCAATGGATCAAACCTGTTTTCTTGTTTTTGTAAAATTGTCAACTTTAACTTCTGGTAACTATGTGCCTTCAGACCCACAAAAGTTGAACCACATTGAAATTGATCATCAGATTGAAGGATCTACAGATCAACAAGCCCCGCTCAGCTTAACAGTTTGAGGGAGATGACAGAAATATTACTAAGATAGCTTTAATCTTCCTGATTTTTAATGTAAATGGTACTACATATGGGATTAGTATTATGAATGGCCTTCAAAAAGCTAAAACCATTTTCCTTTTGAGGTCACATTTGCTCTGTGTGTTACAACTGTCGTTTGTGTGTTACATTTAATTTTTTCCTTCTATGCTTCTTTGCGCAAATGAATATTTTGTTCTGAAAATGAGTGTGTCCATATGTGCTATCCAGTATTTGCTACAAGAGATTTTGTTACACTGCAGGTACAAATGTGTGTTTCTCACAGATTTTTTTTTTTACATTTATTGAACTGACCAAATATATATAAATGTGCATTATTTGTCTTATGCAAACACTTTTTTGTAGCATTTTAAATGTGTCTTAATGTTTAGAGATTATATTTCTGTAAGCCAGTCTCGACCGGATTTCTGTTGTCAGGCTACAAGTTGGTCTCGTCTCAAGTCCCTCAGGCGCTCATCTTTATAACATTTTGAATATTTTCAGGATTATTTTATTTGGTGACTGCATTCTGCAGGGATGTGGAGCAGGTAGAGCCAAAGCTAATGACTATAATTCAGAACTGAAGAAGTGACCAATGTTTTTCTGACCACAGTCAAAGCACATTCCTTTCTGACTGTCCACTGCATGCAGCTGTAATGGTGGGTTTGAAGTTAAAGGGACAGTGATGATATTTAGTGTCTTATAATTTAGTGTCACAGTTTACACAGTAAGATTAAGGCGTTAAAATGCTGTCAGCTCTAGGTGTATGTTTAATGCTCATTTATAATAAAGAATTATTTTCATGAACCAATGTACATGTGAGCAGGTTTAAAAGACTAACGCAGATTTTTGGTCTTTACCTCAAATAGAGAAAGTAGTGGAATGAGCTGTGAAAGGGTGCAGCTTCAGTCAATAGCAATGACAAAGGGGTAATTTTCCATTTTAATACAACACAAGTGTACACCCTGCTAAAGATATTGTTTATAAAAGAATACAGGGAATTTGCGATATGCAAGAATTTGTAACCGCTACCTACTGCCTATGATGTGTGGAGAAGGGTGTTTGCTGTCAGGGCAGGATATATTTTTGCAAAGGTCACATTACCGTTTATTTAAGCTAACACCAGTTATCACCATGAGATCAGACGCTGTCAGAGTTAGATGGAGCAAGTGCAAATAGACCTGGCCTCGTTCTTCTCCAAGGTCCCATTTATTTCACATCATTTTATATTATAATGTAATGTATACAATTATTACATGGATTGCATAGAATTTTAAGTTCTCTTCTACTTTATTTTTCAGTCAAAGGTCATTTTAATTTGACTGTTTGTAGAATAAACACATGAAAAGCAGTTTGCAATGATCTGAATGCAAATGCAAACTTGCTGGAATGAACAGGAAGATGTGGTCACCAGCACACTGTGACTTACTGTTAGCATGTGATACACGGTGAACACTTGAATCCTCAGAGTGCCTCACAGTGCTTTCTTGTACTTTCATCTGCAGTATGATTACAGTATTCATGTCAGGTTTTGAACTTTGAGCTGTACAGATCACAACTGTTTCGGCTGGACGCCTCTTTACTGGTGGGGCTGGGGAAACCTGTCCACATAAACTAAACCCACAGGGGATAAAGACAACAGGTTAGTACTTGCTGGCAATCCAGCAGAGGATGAGGCTGTAACCTTTCACTTCTAGGATCTTCAACTTTTATAACCTATGTAGATTAAACTATAATTTGTATAGATTAATTTATACTAACTTGGTCTACAATCCAGTATATTACTGATAACTGGGATTGTAAAGTATTTTACAGAAGCCTTATTGTGTCTACTGCCTGGCCTTTTTTATAAACGTATATTCATGACTATAATTGACAAGCTTTGTTGTATTCATTTACAACCTCATTATCTCAAATACCCTTTTTATGTAAAATGGACTTCATAAAGTTCTTTCTTGATAAAATGAAACGTTATATTAATCCAAGTTGAATACAAATGGACTAAAACGTTAATCTTAGGAAAAAAACACAGACACAACAGCGATCACCAACCAAGTGTCACCTCATCAATAAAACATGTATGGAATCATCCAAGAGTGAACTGTGTTGCTGATGTTACTGGTGTATCTTTTGAGGTTCACCACTGAATAAAAAAATGTGGCTTTAATTAAAGTGTCCGTTTTCATTTGTTGTTGGGGAATTGGTTCAGTGTAGGATCATACATCTCATTCTCTCATGCACACATTAACCAGATTATATGCATTGTGCTAAACGGTATGTGCTGTTTTTCAAACACTGTTTTCTGCCCCTTTATTGACCCCTTTCTTCTTTTTGTCCCAGCTCTCTATCAATCTTTCCCTGACACGAAGGCAGCCTGTGTGTTTGTTGGGCACTCAGGCAATCATTTTGTGTATTACTCCGGAGCTTTTGTGTAACAAACATGTGGTTTTGTGGTGTGTTACACTTTCATGAAGTATAAAAGTGAAAGTTCAGCTACAGGTAAAAACTTTGCTTCTAGACATATACACAGTCATACAGAAAAATGTTTCCTCATGGCCTTTTTTTAAGCAAATACAATTTCGAGGGGAGTGCTTCTAACCACTGTGTTAAACCAACCCAGCAGCATTTGGCCTGAGCCAAATGGTCAGATGTTTTCCAAGACCGGAGAAAGCATGCATAATGCTCGATAGGTTGAATCTTATTATGGAAAAAAGCAAATAAGTGAAATCACATATCATTTGGGGTAAAAACACACAAAGAAGTGCATGAATTCCTTATGTTAAGCAAGTGGTAATAGTAAAGCAGTAAGAAACAAAGTTAATCTGATATGGGTGGGACACTTGCAGTGAAAAGCATACCAGTGAGTACAGAGGAATGCAGTAGATTAGTGGCAAAGAACGATGGGGGATGAAAACCACAGAGTGGGATGTGGGCAGATAAGTGCAGTGTTTTTAACAGTGTGGATACAATGCATTCCATACGTGGGCATTATTATGGCAACTAAAATGTTTGCAGTAAGAGTTTGGCCTGTTTATAGTAATATTGTTAGTGGTGAAGGAAGCACTAACACCCTTTGCTTAACCAAAAGTGCAATGTCTTAAGTAAAAGTACTGGTTTGCAAATGCCACTTAAGTCAGATATGTATTATTAAAGAATATAAAGAGCATGATAATGAAAAATCTGGAACCATAAAATTGGATTTTATATTATTCACATCTTGATAAAACAAATGTTACTTTGTAGTTTTTTCAGGTAAAGATAAGTTTGCTTTTAAATTTAGTTTCAACTGGCTATTTTCACTTCTTTCTGATCATTTTAATAATCTTTGATAAAAAGATGCCACTACCTCCCATAAGTGCCAAAACGCCTGTTAGTATTCTGCCATATAACTATCATAACCATTCGACAATACCCACTTTGTTCTACAACCCTCTTTCCAAAAAAAAGCTGGGACACTGTGTGTAATGTAAATAAAAACAGAATACAATGATTAGCAAATCTCATAAATCCACATTATATTTCCAATAAAGTAGAAACCTTATGTCAAATTTTAAACTGAGACATTTTTTCCATGTCATGACTATTATGAAGTTATTTTCAAATTGATGACAGCAACACATTCAACATAGTTTGAATGTGGGCAACAAAAAGCTGGAAAAGTAATTGGCACAAAAAGCAAACAGACAAACACAAACAAACAGGAAGAGCATTTAATAACTAATTAGGTTAATTGGCAACAGCTCTGTAACATCTGTGTTGAAAAAGAACATTTTAGAGAGGCAGAGTCTTAGATGTAAAGATTCACAAATGTTCACCAATCTGAGACAAGCTGCGTCTAAATGCAAAACAATTTCAGAAAAGATCACTGACAGTAAAATCATGAAGACTTTGAAGACCTCACCTTCTCGAGTGTATAATTTCATCAAAATATTCAGAGAATCAGAGGAAGGAATTTCAGTGCACAAGGGACACGGCTGAGGGTGAAAACTGGATGTTTGTGATCTTCAGGCTCTCAGGTGGCACTGCAGACGTGATTCTCTACTGGTAATCACTGCATGGGCTGAGGAGCACATCCAGAAACCACTGAAGATGTGCATTCTGCAAATGTGAGTTAAAAATCATACAAACAAAAGGTCATATAACCATGATCCATAAATGCTGCATCTTCTCTGGGTCAAAAGCTAGTGTGAAATAATCTGAGGCAAAGTTGAAAATTATTTTGTGGTCAAATGACTCAATTTGAAATTCTTTTTTAAACTGAGGAGGAGACTGCTTAACCAGTTAGTTATCAGTGGAAGGTTTGAAAAGAAAAAAAACGTACATATTTCAGCAAGACATTGCTAAAACATACATGGCACTGATTAAATTGGCATGGCTACAGAAAACTGGCCTGCCTAAAGTCCAGATCCTTTTTTTAACAGTGAAAAAATACACAAAAATATATATATTTGGCAAATCTTGAAATAATAAAAATTCTGAAAAAAAACCCCCTCCAAATTCGGACTTTGATCTCAGATTGCTGACTTTTTTCAGTAATGAAAAAACTCTCTTTTCAGCTGTCAGACTAAAGACAGAATTGTGACTTTTCAGTTCCCCTTTGTCTTAAACAAACTTTATGCTTAAGTTTGACTTCTTTTTGGAAAACAAAAAAACGTTCGATATCTTTTTCATTTCTGATTCTGAGAACAGTCACAATTGAGAAAACTGTGATCATAGTCAGCATATCTGACTTTTTTCTCATAATTCTATTTCCTGTCTTCAATACTCTCAAGTACCTCACTTCCCAGACGTTCACAGAAAGTCTTTTTTTTTGCCTAATCCATATAATATTTAACAACAGTAGACGTGCAAGAAAGTAAAAAATACAACATTTAGTACTAATAACATTAACGCTTTTATTATGAAAGTAGTGAAAGCGGAAGTTGTCAAGAATACGGAAGCGGTAAATTTTCGGTACTTTTTGGATGTTGATAGATACCTTTGCCCATTTTTGTAAGGACTTAAAACACAACGTCCTAAATGCTAACTTGACGCGAGGGGTTTGTGTTTTTTTCTTCGCTCGTTGCCGCAAACAGGACATTTTACGCTCATGGTTGCTGTCAGAAAGCTTGACTCCTAACGTTTCTCTCCATCTCTTGTTGTCAAGTCAGTGTTTGTTGTTGTTTGTTTCTTGAAAAAGACGAATCCCAGCAGGGAATTTTTCATTGTAACTCTAGTAACGTTGTTGTTTATAAAATGGACATCCAGCTCAATTTAATCTACTGATGTTAAAACTGAAAGTAAAACCAATGTCATTTAGTTGAGCATTAGATAACATATACTGTTTGCTGTGCTGTGAAGAGTACTTGTACAGTAATTCTGCAGTCCATCCACCGTGTCAGATAGCTGTTATACAAATGACAGCTCCTCTTTTGCTCTGACTTTCCCAGTTAATAAGAAATCAAAAACCACCCTCATGTTTGTGTCTACAGATGGCTTGGGAAGGAAAACCCATCTTCCTCCTTTCTCTCTTCCTCATGCTGTCAAGTGTGTGTGACAGTCATCCTCACTCTGCTCGGTACAGGCGTTCAGCATCTGTTACCAGGTCCATATCCAACGAAACTGTAAGGAGAGGTAACCCAAGCTCCTCTGCTATCAGATATGAAGTGGAAAAAGGTGATGCATGCAAACTAGGGTTGCTGGTAGCTTTTCCGTTGTAGTCATGCCCACATCTCTGCTTAAAACATGCCACTCATTGGCTTTGGAGGACTTTCCATACGCCTCTGCATATGGGGCACATGATCAAACAGCAAAGTGGCACGGCGCCCCGCAGTCTGCAGTATTGATAGGGGGCCCAACATAAACACCTGTGTGTGGACAATAAATGTGTACTGGGTGGTGATCTAATTTAATGACAAAATAAAGGAAAACACAGATATATTTGCTAAATGATCACTTATCTAAGTTTGTTGTTGCTCTCCTGTGGAATTAACGGCGAATGTGGTGTGGTTGTCCTATCAGTACTCATAATACAGTCCTGTAATTTTATATCTGCCTCTTTAGGAATTAATATATTTATTTTCAGTTTTCATGCAAATGCTGCATTAACTTTCATTTATGTTCTGCTATTAAATTTCTGTTATTTGAGTAAAATGATCAGGGGTTAATACACCACTTTCTTTCCAAACTCAGCTCCAGACATAGCGGCAGAAGTCGTGGGCTATGCTGACGTTGCCAAACAGATCATTGAGCGGGCCGTGTTCGGTGCAGCCCAGAATCGCTCGTACAGGCGGCTGGCCGACTTTACAGACACCATAGGGAATCGTGTGAGTGGATCCCAAAACCTGGATCTGGCTGTTAAATACATGCACAATGCCATGACACAGGACGGCTTGGATGTTCATCTGGGTGAGTGTGTTTGAAGTTTGCAGTGAGGAAAACTCTTTCACCAGCTTGCAGATCTTTTGTCACAGCTTTTTGTTTTGTTTTTTCTCTTCAGAACCAGTGAAAATCCCACACTGGGTCAGAGGAAAAGAGAGTGCAGAGATGATTGCCCCCAGGGCCAAGAGCCTGGCTATACTGGGACTGGGAAGCAGCGTAGGAACACCTCCTGAGGGTAAAAACAACGCTTTGTGTAGTCATTTACGTCTGCCATCAGATTTCCTTTGACTTCTCACTGCCTGAGTCTTATCTGTGCAGGCATCGAGGCAGAGGTGTTGGTGGTTCAGTCTTTTGAGGAGCTGAAGCGTAGAGCTAGCGAGGCCACGGGAAGGATTGTGGTTTTTAATCAGCCGTTCGTCAGCTATGGAGAGACGGTGGCTTACCGTGCGTTTGGTGCCTCAGAGGCAGCTAAAGTGGGAGCTGTGGCCACACTTGTGCGATCCGTCACTCCGTTCTCTATTAACAGGTCTGTCTATGTGATATTTCACCATCTATTGCTGTTTTTAAAAGCATGGGAGTTGCACTTCTGCTGAGTCGACACTCACGCATCCCGTCTTTGGCTTTTTCTGTTAGTCCCCACACAGGTTGGCAGGATTACCAGGACGGAGTAAAACGCATCCCTACAGCCTGCATCACTGTGGAGGATGCTGAGCTGATGTGGCGGATGGCCCAGAGGGGGCAGAAGATTGTGGTTCGACTCACGATGGGAGCCAAGACTCTGCCTGATGTCGACTCTTTTAACACAGTGGCTGAGATTAGAGGCTGGCAGTACCCAGATCAGGTAGCACTTCCTCACTCGTCACACGTACCTGCATGTCTGTTTATCTGGATGTACCATCACACTATCTTCTCAGCTCAGTTGCTTTTTTGGTGCCAGGGTTAGTCTGTTCGGCTGGATTTTCTACTTGTATTGGATGAAAAGTCGACATCCTCTTAAAATGTATATTTCGGCTCAGAGACAGTCTTTTTGTCCTTATTTTACTAAGGAATAGACGAAGAAAGAATATTTTTCTTTAGTTCTGTCGACAGATGTTTGATCTGGCTTCATTATGTTTTGTGTGCATCATAATTTTCAGGAACTGTGCATGCAATCAGTTCTTTTAAAAATACTGCACTCCTGTTTTAAGTACCAAACTCTGTTTTAACCATTTGACTCCCATTAGACTGATGGAAGAAGTCAAAACATCCCTTGCCTTAACCCTTTAAAGCCCAACCCCCCAAAAAATGGGGAGAGAAGTCCAATTTTTTAAATCTGAGGTCTTTATTTGGCCCTTAAACAAAATTTGGGCAAAAAATGAATACAATTTTCCGTCCATATCTTCCATTTATGACCAAATGATGTGTCAAAATTATTGTCACCTACTTCTTGGTTTCCATTAGGAGGCAACAGACAAGTATCATATTGTCCACAACAGCGTTTTGAACAAAGTCTGAAACGGCATGTATCAAATATTATACGTTAAACTTTAAAGTGTTAAGTATGAAGCTTAACAGTATTTTGAAGAAATACATTGCTTGACCCAGCTTGTACTTGGGTAAAACAGTGTCCTTTCTTTAGCTGAGGAAAAGGACCCAAACACATCTTTTAGGTAAAAACTGATATATGGATAAGATGCTGCTACAGATGTGTGTGCATACTGTACACGTACATGATGCTCCGTGTGGGTACACAGATGTGAACACAGTTAAAGTTATCATTAAATAGCTTTTAGAGTGTGGTTTTTAGGCCCATTTTTTCTGTAAAAACCCAAGGCTTGAAAGTTTTTTTTTAACTTCTGCTGTTTTCACCTGGTCATTTCCATGGACAGAGCAAGTTGCATTGAATTTAGTTTAAAATCAGGCGTTTTTAGTTGTTCTGAATGGTGAATCTGTAGATTTAATCAGACCTGTGCTATTCGCACTAACACAGAACAGATATGGTCACATTTGAGCCCAAAAAAATATGATTCAGGTCAAATTGAACTGGAGTGAGAACATAGGCATGTGATAACATTGCCCAAGGTTTGCTGTAGGAATTTCCTCTGGAAGATATATAGAACTATAAAAAGACATAATTGTCAAAATACCACACTCAGTATCACAGTGTGATTATGTGCTTTAGGTGTAATAAATTCCTAAAACACACATTGTCAACTTGCAACAGCAGGCTACTAGTGATGTGAAATGCCATTAGTCTGATCTGGTAAGCAGCGCTTGCTCTATGATTGTGAAAAAGGGATCAGAAACACATGTAATGCAGTGGCTGACATAATCTCTGGCACTCAGACTTTACGCCCTGTTTGCAGTAGCAGCAATTTTGGCTGAAGTGTGTGCGTGTGTATTTTCTCACAGAAAAGTCTACATTTGGGGTTTAGTGAGTCATTTCCAAATTTTAACTTGCCCTTCAGAGTCCTCCGAGACTGCTGAGTTGCTTGGATTTTTTCCACCCACTCAACCTCTTCTCTTTCCATCCCCCTTTGAACAGAAAATTTCAAAGAGGACATGTATTTTCTGGGTTTTTCACTCTCCTTCGGTGTGTTATAAAGCTTTTCTGGTTCTTCTTTCTGCATGTAAAAGGCCTTGGTCAAAGTCTTCACTGAAGAGAGTTCAACAGATATGAATTGCAGTCCATGATTTTCTTCCTTCACTGGTTTTTATTACTTTAAGACACATTTGCCCAATGTTTGCTAGTGGTTTGTCTAATGCTTCTCAAACAAACATTAAAAAGCTGCCCGGCATGCCATTTTTGACTAAACAGAGCAGACTGGGCGTTTCAGGTGGAGGCGGGAGCTAAAGCAAAGCTTTTCAGAAAGAAGAGGTCGAGGTGTTGCATTAATTTACAAAATGTTACCAAAGCATTCAGGATCACTAACTTATAAAGGGGCACGTAGTCACATCTCAGTCATCATAAACTTTGAGTTGCTGACCCGAAATATTTTCTGCAGATGGTGATCATGGGAGTTTTATGAAAATAATGTTTTGCTATCATCACACACACCTCTAAGCTGCTAAAGCACAAACCATACAAATTTCAAACTCTTTGGACTACAGCTGATTTTCTGCCTCTATCGTCAGCTCAATTTACAATCCAACTTTAGGATGAGCAATTGTAAAGAGCAATGAAGAGCTGAAAATAACAGGTAATAGTCTAAAGGAGGCAGAGCAGCTCTCAGAGTGTGAATTACAATTCCAGAGAACGGTGATCCAGATCTCACTGTGGGTTTGAAACACAAACTAACAATGTTTCATCAGTGCTGTAGCTGGAATTACTCGGATATCCGTGTGTTTAAAAGATCGTTCAAGTTGGTTCCTTCATCTTTGGTGCATGATAGAGGAAACAGATGCAGATAGTTCTGGTGTGCAACTGAAATGATTCACATAATTAGAAAATAACAGCATGTTTTCAAATGCTTGTGTCTATGTAGTAGAATCATCCATCTGCACATTTTCACTTCTTAGCTTCAATTTTCTAACATCATTTTTAACTTTTAAAATGCTAGTTTTACTTTCTAGGCTACCATCTTCACAGAAATGTAAATTAAATTGTCAGGCAGAATGTTTTATGCTCTAACCAGATAAATAGAGGTCTTCTGTTTTCATTCTCTTAACTAAAATACCAGCTTTTAACTAAACACTAGGCATAGATAGAGCTGATGGGAATGCTGCTGAGGAAGTATTTAAGGCAAACTGCAATTTTGCCCTAATAACAGCTTTAAAGGAACTAAAACGGGCTTCAAAAAAATTTTGCACTTTAAATGGTGGACCGACTAAGACACTTGTCTACCGTGAGGGCATGTCGGTACAACGGCTAAAACTTTAGTATTTCTGTTACATAAGCAGGCGGACTTAGTTTCACTTTAAAGCCCTGTTTGACCTATGGGTTGCTGTCCAGACAAAGTTTGTTCAGATCAAAAAATGTTTTTTAACCTAGAGCACGGGGTGAGGGTCATCCCACGGACAGGAATCACTCCCCTTTAAATTCCTGGAAGAGGCCATACTTTGTGCTTTCCTCTTTATTTGCTTTCAGGAATCTCCCTTTTTCTAGGTGACAAAAAGCTTTTTTTCTTGAGGAAAAAACCCTGTTAAGTGTGTGATAGTGATTTAATAAAACTGAGACGGGGCCTGGGTCAGATAATGTTAACCAAAATATTTAAGTTTTCCTAATTTTACATCTAAAAAAACCACTCACTCTGGCGTTTTTCTCTGTTGACAGTTCCTCTTTATCTTATCCCTCAGATCGTCTTACTGAGCGGTCATTTGGACAGCTGGGATGTGGGCCAGGGTGCCATGGATGATGGGGGTGGAGCCATGATTTCCTGGGAAGCCCTGTCACTTATCAAAGATCTAGGTACAGCAGAGGCAGACGTGCAGAGTGAACTACATAGAGATGATGTTACACATGTACCTACTGTAGAAATACCACAGTGACTCGTATTTGATAAAGAGTGACCCCCCTTGTTTGGGTCTGGTTTTACAATTAGTGTTGTGGTCAGGGCTGGATTCCCCTTTAGAGTAGTTGAGGTAGCTTGAAGAATAAAAATGCTTTATTTAGACTAAATTCCTTCCTGTAAGTCACAGTTGCAGTGTATTTCATGCTTGCAAGTGATGCTGAATGGCATGTTTACATGAGCTCATTTATAACTCAGTGAGCTCCTCAATCCTTTCTGTCCTTCTCATAATGAGAAATGAATATTAACACATTGTATTTGTTTAAGATTGGTAGGGGATCAGAGTAATGAAAGGAGATATATGGCTTTTAAATAATCACTGTTAATCTGTAGCTTTCAGCTATAACATATAATAATGAAACAAACATACAATTGATAGAACAATTTAAAAACTAAATTGAGAAGTAAATAAAACAAAATGAAACAAAACGAAATACAGAATCAACATACTTCGACATTTGTTCGACATTTTCATGGTTTGCATTTGACTGATCTTTAAAAAAAAATAAATTAAAAAATACAATCAACTGGCTCATCAGTTTACTGTCAAATATTTTTTCCAATAACTGTTTGTTGCTTTATTGTGAGGAGTTGACATCTCTTTGTCACACATCCTAGTAGCCGGAGTAGGTTTGGGGCATTTGGTTTATATAAAACAACAAAAACAAAAGCCATGTGTCATATGCAACACTGAGCTGAAAGGTTTAATGGTAATTAAAATGACTGAAGCGCCATCCCTGCAACAATAATGCTGAACAGGGATCTATCGCCTTGGAAACGTGAACATGAATATATCCCTGGGATTACAGAAACCTGTTTAGGAAAGCTGCAGTGGCTTCATCATTAATGAGAATGTGCCTCAAACTTAGGAACAGTGTGAATACTCGGCTGCAAAGCTGAACAATATTATTGAGCTGTTTTAATGAACGCAGTCGTTTCAACACTGGAGCCATCATCTGTACTCTCAGCTACCTCAGAGTCACCTTCAGACAAGTTCCAAATCTCTGCTCGCCTCTGGTAACTAAGACAGAGAACAATTAGGGAATAACTCAAAACCTCTCATTTAGTCAACACTTGATGCGCTCTTCTTCTTTAAAATTAGATGATTTCTTGGAATTCAGTGCTGCTGCTGTTTTTTTATTCACTAAAAGTGCATGAAAGTGGTCTCTCATTCAAAATTGACCGACATGCAGAACTAAAATTGGACGAAGCCTCACTCAAGCCACTTCCAAAAGTTCACTCCTGAAACGAGTGCTGCAATGCCCCAGAGATGTCCGGGAGCAGTGGCATGCTACACCCCAAATGTCTGGGACATTTGCTCCAGACTTCTTGCCGAGGTTTTTTCCACCCAGCCCACAAGTAATATCTCCAGAACATTATTAGATATGACAGCGTACAAATGAGTGAAACTTGTTCCCTGCTATTTAGAATGTAAGCAGTCCTTATAATAAGGAGCCTCCTCCACTACTTTCAACCCAAGTGATTTCTACAGCCTGATTTCTTAATCACTGGCTGTCTCCTATGTCCAGACAGCCATTCCCCTGCACCGCCTCCCTTCGCATTTCCAGTTAGTACAAAGCCACCCCCCCACTGGGATATGCATATGTGAACAGCAGCTGTGGAAAAAACCCAGACAAAATTGTCAGGATTTTCTCTTACACATCTCCAGTTGTTCAGGTGTGATAACGGCTTAACTCAACCCTCTACCTACAGAAATCTGGTTGGTCGCCTAGACCTCACTAATAATTTGGTTCATGAATGACTTATCCATTAATCGGTTAATAAAAAGTCCCAAATTCATTGTACTTGGGAGGAATGGATGCATTCGTTATTTATAACTGCTTACTGTCAATCATGGCTGGGGGGGGTTGAGTCTATTGCAACTCTAGAAAGGTGAGAGGAATGGCTCATCCTGGACGTCACACAGACAGATGGCTATTCATGCTCACACACAGACCTGGGGTCAATTTAGAATCCCAAGTTATCCCATGTCTCTGGGCTGTTAAGAGGAAACAAGAGTTCCTGGAAAGAAGCTGCACGTTACAGAAGAAACACATAAAACTTACTTCACACAGAGAGGCCCCACCAGAAACTGAAATAATTTATCCAAAATACTTTTCGAAAGCCTTATTATGAATGATAGTAGTAACCGCAGAACCTATTTGTCATTGGTTTCACAGGCATGCAGAGCTAGTGCTCTTCAAAATGTGACCAGTAAAATACCTCTGCTTTTAGAGGAGTGGGGACGCATCATAGAGTTCAGTGTTCCTGGGAATGACATAATGCAGCTGAATAAGCCAGCAACTAAGTTAATTAAAGAAATTCAGCATGCAGACATAAAATACTTATATTTTTTTGCTTCATTGGTCTTATTATTGGGCTTTATCTTTGTTCATAGGCTCTGCACTCATGTTGGTTGTGTGTTCCTGTCTTCCCCTGCTTGTAGGTTTGCGACCTAGGGGAACTTTGCGAACAGTGCTGTGGACAGCTGAGGAGCAGGGTGGAGTCGGAGCTCAGCAGTACTTTAATCTCCATAAGGTACAGTCTTAGTTAGAAAACACACTGTAAAGGCTGTAAATCATGTATTTTTGTTGCTAACAGGGTCAGAGCATTGTGAAAGTATGGTGTAGGAGTGTAGAAATGTGCTTTCAACAAACTGGAAAGGCCTTGGCCAACTCCCAGATTTTTCTCTGTGCAAAGGATATACGCAACCATCCAGTCTGCAGTTTCCTTCTTTCAGAGGTTTGGCTGCCGACCAGGCTCTGACCCATAATGAACTACACTTTCAAAACCAGAGGTGCAGCGTTGGTGCTTTCTTGTGCATAAAAAAGTACCATAACTCCCCGAGTGGGTTGATCCAGTCCTTAGTTTTAATGTATAAATAGAATTAAAATGGCCTCAATTAGCTAAGGCAGCTCTTTTAGTGACCTCTAGTGGCCATTTGAGTGTCTTCATCTGGTCTTTTACCTTTTTTCTTTTTGTTTGCTCTGACCCTGTTCCTGCTGTCCTCTCTACATAGGTGAACATGTCCAACTTTGACCTTGTTATGGAGTCCGACCTGGGGACGTTCACCCCAGTCGCTCTGCAGTTTACTGGCAATGACGCGGCACGAAAGGTTAGTTTAAAGGCCAACCTGAGAGTATGAATGATAAAATAATTGTTTTCTACAAGATATTCAGCAAGGTGACAGAGAAAAATAATCTGTGCAAGTGAAAGTTAAATGTATTTTTTACTTGTCTTTGCAACAAGCTACAACACCAGAGAAAACCAAAGCTTTACAATTGTGTGTTTTATGTTGATGTAGCATTGCATTGTTTTACTACAGAGTAAATTTAGCACATTTGGAGCCTGCAATCTGCCGTTTAGGTTGAGGAATGGATAACGTATCATGGAATTGTAATTACATCAACAGGTGATGGAAGAGGTGGTCAAACTTCTCGCTCCCATTAACACAACCAAACTGGAGATCAACGGTGAGGGAACAGACATCTCACCATGGATTCAGGCAGGAGTACCAGGTCAGTTAGTATGTTTTTATTACGGGAATAAGACAGCATTGTTCAACAACTTTGTAACAACTTCTGAAGCCGTTTATTCATTTTAATCATTTTTGTTAAATACAAAAAAAATTAACTTTGTAGTAATCCATCTTAATTTTAGTGGTTCTGCGTTTTTGTAACCGCATCTCCTGAAAGTGCTGCATGTACAGAATCACTTCCTTATGTTTGAACTATAAACCGAAAATAGTGCAGTTTAGGGAATTATTGAAATTTCCTTTTAAGTAGAGTTTCTAAAAAACACTGATGGGAAACTTAAAAGTGCTAAAAATATATGGGTACATTGTGACTTGTATCTCCAAACCACACATCTGCCTTTGACTGACCAATGAACCTTTTTGGGGGAGACTTCACTATAGGGGGCAATGCTAGAAAACTGGAAAAGAAACAATTGGTTTCAAACCAACAAAAAATAACACTGCATTATATTTAATATAAACCCTATTTCTATTTTTTTATTCTGTTTTCAGAAAAATTTTAGCTCAACTTCCATTAAATATTTAATTTATTTTAAGACACCAATTCAGCTGCAGGAAATAAACCAGCAAGATACGTAATGATAGCTATTTTTCTGCTTCCACAGAAGAACTTACCAACCTTAAACAATGCTGTATTTAATACCCAGCAGAGTTTTTATAACTGTGATGAAACGGTTCAGACATCTTCTGTCAAAGACACATAATGCTGAATTCAGTCAGTTTCTACTCAACAGTATATACAAAAGAACTGAAAAAAAAGGATAAATGTATCTAGATTTTAAAAAAGTAATCGTTGCAGTGGAGCTGCAGAGAGCCTGTGACTTTGTTAAGAATGAGGATTTTAGTCTTGGAGAGGGTTACTGTTATGGTTGTTTATGGTCGATCTTTGGCACTTCCATACCACAATAACCTGAAGCCTTCAGGGCAGCATTTTCTAATTTGTCAGCCTCTAATTGTAAAAGGATTTCCTGACAGGAAGAAACTCCTGAAAGCAATGGGAAGTCATGCTGAATCTTCTATTTTCTGAACCACCTTAGAGGAGCTACTTTCTGTGGGGGCTCCTTCCTTCTCTTTAAGGTTGAGTCAAGGTCTCTTTGATGGCTGCTTTGCTGCTGTTGGGTAAAGGAAGAGTTGTGGGCTGCCCAGTGGGAAGATCAGCATGGAAACACCGCAATCACTGCTGGCCACTTTTGTCTGGGTAGCTTCAAATTAACAAAGCAAAGCTGTCAGTACAGTTTCAGCAAAGGAGAATACAAGTCAGCCCCAACTGTGAAACTAAGTACTAAGACCATTTTGGTTTATTTAAGTTACAGACTTCATGACTACAAACCTGTGCTTGTGACATTATGGTGCTGTCTGTTGACTAATGTAGTCTGTTCAGAGTCCTGTGAGGTCAAATGTTGTGCAACAAGTGAATTATGAGATGCGTTTTCGTTATCCTCACTTGCCTAAATGCAGCAAAGAGTGACACGACATACAACCATTAACACAAATGCCTTTAAAGAAACAGAAACACGTGGTAAAGCACGGCTGATCAGCAGATTGGGAGCCAGGGTGCCGTACCTGTGATGAGTTTGGCGGCATAGATGAACGCAGGCTGCGGATGCCCTCCATCAGTGCAGACACCACAGTTTCATTGCTCTGCAGAATGCTGCTCACTTAGCGCTCTTCCCTCTCATGGCTTCGCTGAATCTGTTCCATCCAGGTCTTCTGCATCTGCATCATCCTATGTATAAGTAATTCCACATCGGATTTACGACGCCTCTTCCTCTCTGATGGTGGCTTTGTTCTCTCCTCAGATAGTGCTTGGAAAGATTTATATATATATTATAATGTGATATGATTACCGTAACTGCACATATCAGAATATTGAATAACTCAAGAGATAAATCCATGGGAGGAGTGCTGGCCGTCCTCTCCAACAAAGGAGTGCTATTCTTCTTCATTTGTGGAGTGTAATCTTCTCTTATGATTCAGATGAGTTCCCATCAAACTCCTGCACCGTCTCTGGCGACTCTGCCTCTACCACCCCCTCCAAGTCCCCCACTTCTAGGACACTCTCTAAAGAAGGAAAAAAAAAAGAGTGCATAAAATCACAGCATACTGTTGTAGAAATAAATCCATAAAGCTCCAGTTTTCTTTTATGTTATTTATTAGGCTGCTGGAGGAAAACAGGTTCAGCAGAGTACAAGAGTCTACGGAAGCTGTTTAAAGTTCATTCTGCCTTAAAGTGTTGATTACTCTACTCAAGGTCCACACCCCCCTTCGTCAATCCCCACTAGTGCTGAGCTGTGGATAGTGCATGCATGAAAACAGTTGGAAGTAGTCAAAGGTAACTGCCGCTGGAGTAGGACTATAGCCTAAACTAACCTTCACGTGGAGTCAGACTGGGTTCTGCAGTTTTCATAAACACACAATATGAGCGGTGTGTCTGGCACTACACTTGATGTCCTGTTAAGGAAGTTAACTGCATGTGAAAATGAAGAGAATGTGCATTTCTCTAAGAACGTCTTTACATTTTAAGTGAAGAAGTTTTGGGATGTGTTGCTGTTCCGTACACAGTGTAATTTCTTTATTTGTAATAAATTAGACCTCAGTTTCATTTGGTAAGCGTCACTTTTGTTTTACAGTTTTCTTTGTCACTTTTGTTTCTCAACTACGGAACAGCTGTTGCGAACCTTGTTGCAACACGGTCATGTTTACACCGAGACACTAAGTAGCACAAGTGAAAACACAACTATACCTGCAATTACACCCCCACAATTAAAAATAATAAATAACTGTGAAATACGTTATTATGCTAGACTGTCACATATACATTTTCTGTGATTTCTACCAACCACTCTCAAATGGTTTGTGGATATGAGCAGTTTGGTTCCATTCATTTGAGTTAAATGTAGTGATGGTCTACTTGTAGCGGAAGCCCCGGTGCGTGTGTCAAAAAAAACAAAACACCGCTTCAGAAGCCAGCTTCAAAAGCTTGATTCGTCTGGCCAAAGTCACGTGAACAATGACGTCCGAAGCTTCACTTGCGCGTCACTGCATTGGTAACTGAATGGATGGTTTATATCGAAGTGAATCCTTGCTGGGTTTGTGGCATGTCGGCGGAGATTCAGGGACAGCGAGAGATACG
>JAVQJG010185009.1:0-15060 GCA_036024015.1 Craterocephalus amniculus | reverse complement strand
TGGCGCCGACATTACCAAGCGTGCCCGAGCCTGGTTCAAGCACTGGCATGTGAACACAACTCAGGAGTAATCGTTCCCGGGCACGGCACGGGCCCGAGCACGCCATGTGAAAAGGCCCTGAGTCACAAGACCGAGTCCAGGCCTCCGCCCCTCAATCAGAATGAAGAACTGAGCTGCTTTCTAGATTATTGGTTGGGTTGTAGGCTTTCATTCTGCACTGGCCAGTCACAAGTTATACAGAGAGGTGAGAGAGACAGAGAATGAAAGAGGTAATCTGTGTTGGAAAAGAAGTTTAGAGGAAATCATTGTAAATGAAAAATAAGGTACATAAGTTATAATGTAAAATTCTTACCAGGTTTTACAGCAACAACACGGCGCAGTGCTTCACTGGTATTAGCGTTAGCCATGAGGTAGCATCGTTTAAGTGAATTATTAAATAATAAGTCAAAAGATAAGTCAAACAGCTGAGCTGTCAGTGGCTCCATATTCCACAGCTGTGGTAACACAAATATCTAATCAGCCAATCACACGGCAGCATGTAGACATGGTGAAGATGACTTGCTGGAGTTCAACCTGAGGATCACAATGAGGAAGAAAGGAGATATGAGGCTCTGTTCACACGACAGCACTGACATTAGTATGTAGAAGCTGGTTTTGGACTGCCGTTTCCATGGTAACAGAGTTCTGGAAGGATGAAACTGCAAAGAACTGAGAATGTGGTCCAACTACAATCTGTTGCTTTTACATTCGTAATACCTTACCAACAACAACAACAATACTAATAATAATAATAATAATAATAATAATTACAATGATAATAATAATGATAAATACTTTATATATAGAGAGCAAGCAAAATAAGCAACACATTTTTTGTCATGTAGCATAACAAAACAACATGATTAAGAGAAAACAAGAAAAGAAAAATACATTTTAAGGACGCCATTAAAAAACAAAAGACATTGATTGATAAATTAATTAATTAATAGTAAACATAATCATAAATATTCAAAAAGGAGTGAGAAGAAGCTAAGCTTTTTAAATCTCACCCCATCTCACAGTCAAAGCAAAAGCACTTATTCCTCCTACATCAGTTGTTTTCACTACACTAAAAAACCAAAAGACAACACAAAATTAGAAATGAAAAGGAAATACAGGAAACATGAAACAACAACAACAAAAAAACAAATAAGCAAATACATAACATTTAACCACCCTCTTCCCTGTATCTTTGAAACCTCATAAATTTATACTTAATCTTAAACTGCTCTGTGTGTGAGCATTGCATTAGGTCATTGTTTAGATTATTCCACATGCAGATACACAAAAACTTTTCTTTGCAGTTCTTGCCTTTTTAAAGCAAAACACTTCCCTTAAATTATAATTACCCTCCGTCTGACTGAACATATTTTTTATATTTTCTGGCAATTGATTACTTTTAACTCTAAACATAATTTGTGCTGTTTGATACTCCATCTAATCCCTATATAGTTCTTTCCAACAAACTACAGATGATGAAAGATTTACAAAAAATAAAACATAGTAGGCAATAACATGAAACAAATACAAAAATAAAGATGACAGGAGGAAAACACCTAAATTATTAAAACGTAAAAGAGTAATAAGATGCCGTGTAGGTTTTGGCCAGCAGGGGAGCTCAACCTGTAACTTCCAGGCCGCAGGGCGCTGTGGTAACATGAAATAACATGGTAACATGTAATCGTGAATCATTTGGATTAAACATGCTAGCTTTGGTTTGTAGCTGGTTAGCTTCAATAGCCACATTTAGACACAGATGTATCCTGCAACATTCTGCAGCTCATCAGGACTTTCTGCTGTTGTTCTGAATAAACACTGCTGGAGGATGTGAAAAAGTAAATAGATGCAGGCTAAGAACAGGAAACTGGAGCTACAGTTCACAGACTTCCCAGAACTGGACAAACTGCTCTGGTGAGTCTCCATTTCAGCTCCACATGCAGATGCTGGGCTCAGAATCTGCTGGAAGCATCATTAAAGCATGGAACCATCCGTCTTCTTGTCCAACTTTGGGCCCCTTTGTCCCAGCATGTCCTCCTTTAACCATCACAGCCTACCAGACTCCTGCTGCTGACCATGTCCATCCCTTTCTGAGCCCAGTGGAGCATCTTCTGATGCTGCTTCCAGCAGGGTGATGCTCCATGCCACACCGCTCACATCCACATGATTTAATGGACCATTAATAATCTGATCCAGGTGTGTTGAACCCTAGAAACGTCTGTGTGACGCTTTCATGTCCGCTTGTTGGATCTCTCACACCGAGCATTAAAAACAGGGTCCCGGTCTGAGGAGGTGGACCTGATGAAGGGGCCGGTTCCTTTCTGGCTCACAGCTGCAGCCTCTGTTCCCCAAGAAAAAGCAAAGAGCTGAGTTCAGCTGACGGACAGGAGGGGAAGCCCCATCATGGGCGGAGGAGATGGCTGCACTCTTGTTTACACAGAGCAAAGCTGGGCTGTCACCACGTCTGTCAGGGAAACATCCCATCTGCCTCCTCTCGTCTGCCTGTGAGACAGCCAGCAGCTGTGCCGCTGAGACCTGCTGCTGCCTCACATCACCCCACATCATCTCAGCCATTCTCTCCTTGTTTTGCACGTTGTCTCTCCTTCGCCTCCTCCACAAGACTCAGAGCCGCTCCTGTGACTTTAAATAGCTTCCCTGTGTTTTCGCTGGCGGCGTCTCTGCACCAACAGTTTTCCAAAGGTATACTGGCAGAAAACTGTGTGTGTGTGTATGCCAAGTCAAGAAAATATTATTTTTTAACCCTTAACCTTTTAACCCATGTGCTGATTTTCACAAAGCTGCTGGACCACTGGCTACGGTTACATGATGTTTTTTAATTAGGAATTTATCATTCAGATTAAAATATTTTCCTTCTGGTTGACATGGAAATATAAATTTCGAATGAAATGGAAAACACGTTTTCTTAATTCCACTTTAAAGCCAGGGGTCAGGAAGGGCTCTGATTGGTTGGATGGGGAAGTGACGTACCGTACATTCGTATACCAAATGTTAAAAACCGCTTTGTTCCTTTCCGACAACAACATGAGAAATAATCGTAATAAGAAGCATTTTTGGCTTTATGTGGATTCTAGTTATGAAGCAGCAGCTAGCCGCTAGCATGCTACGCCATTTTCACCTGAACAGACTCCTCACCTGAGCTTGTTTTCTTTGGACAGGAGGAGCATGCTCAGAACTACAGGAACGAACTTAAAGCAGAATGAAGGTTTACATGAGGGAGGATAAGAGAGGAACTATCTGATTCAGGAGTAAACGTGGAATAAACCAGCCTCTTTATTCAGAATTAACATTTACATCAGGAATGAAGTCTTTAAATGCTCATTTTTCACCTGTTTAAAGCAGAATTAACTTTAATTCTGAATTAAAGAGGAATTAAAACTCTCAATTAAACACGTCAAAGTGCTGCGAGTGAAATATCAGCGATGTGCGCGTCCAACTCCATCAGGACATGGAACATTTGCTTCTGTTTCACAATTAACAGATGAACTTTATCAGTTTCAGCTTGCAGGAGGTGGGGGGGTGGGGGCTGTGCCATCAGTCTCTGAAAGTGCAGCAGGCAGGTTAAAATAAATGACAAATAAAACTCTTGGAAAGGAGGCACGCTGGAGTAAATGAAGCGAGCGCCGCGTGAGAGCAGTTTAAAAAGCCCGAGGACATGAGGAAGCAGCGAAGATGGTGATGGGCAGTTACTCCGAATATAAACTTCAAGGACTGAGGGGGCGAGAGCTGCGGAGGGAGGAGAAGAGTCGAGTCCTAAGAGCCGAACATTTTCATAAATTGATGACTGCTCTTGTAGGAAGCAAAAGAGCAGAAACAAACTGATGAGCGAGGAGCGAGGAGGATTTTGCAGAGTGCCGAGGCGCAACTGTGGCACATCAAAACGCAGGAGATAAAATGTTATCAAACGCAGAGAGGAACTGCCAGTTCAGAATAAAAAAGGGGCGTATGAATGCTGGCATCTGCTGTCCAAGTGTGTGGAGGTGGACTGAAAGTTGTGTTTTTCAGGCCGTATGAGTGCACGTGTGGTTTTTTTGTGTTTCATGTGCTGCTTAGTCACGGGCTAAAGAAGAACAGCAGCGTTCTGTGGGTGTTGTTCTTCTCTTTACCTGAGCTAAAGAAAAACCGGACTGTCTTCTTAAAGGTGCATTGCACATGTTTAAACACTAAATCCTATTATTTTATTTCCTCAGCAGCCTGATTGGGATGAGCCGATCTCTCTGCACCTCAGCTGCCTCTATGTTCCTGTTCCTGCTGTCAGTGAGAGGGATTCGTGCTCGCATCCTCAGGCTGCATGTGGGTTGATGCTCGTTAAC
The DNA here is from genome assembly GCA_036024015.1 of Craterocephalus amniculus. Taxonomy (NCBI): domain Eukaryota; kingdom Metazoa; phylum Chordata; class Actinopteri; order Atheriniformes; family Atherinidae; genus Craterocephalus; species Craterocephalus amniculus. Next base: position 10,693 of record JAVQJG010185009.1, on the reverse strand, counting down.
CTGCCACTGCCGGTATCGTATCGTTTACTCCATCGCCATCAGAGCATCATTGAGACACACTGACCGCTATAAATGGATAAGAGACCGGCGACCTTAATGCCTCTCACACACCAACACACACACACCGACACACACTCCTGCTCACACACCGACACACACTCCTGCAGACAAAGAAAAGGAAAACTGTGTTTCGTGTGAGGAAAAGAGCCAAACTGGAGTCTGAGCGCCGCAGGAGTAAAAGCAGAGTCACCATGGAAACAGCTTTGGATAAATGGAGGAGCTCCGATCTGCTCTGGGAATAAAACGGGACCCTCAGCTGCTTTCTGCTACTAACAAGCTAAATGTGATGGATGACGGAAACCAGGATTATGGAATATTTAATGTATAACATTAACCCTACCGTTAGCATATAAGCTAATAAAGGCTTGTGGCCTTATATTCATGCTTCTACTCATTTTAAAAATATTGTAGAAGAGCCAAATTTAGCCTCCATCGCGTGATGAAGGATCTCCATACGGAGGCAACGGCTCCAAGGACTAACAGAAAATTTTATAACCAGATCAAGGGCTGGTCTTAAAATAAAATAAATTCTACAAAAAGTTCTGGGACCAGAACATCGGGTCTGTTGACTTAACAGTTAACTTAGCCAATCTTTACATCTTTTTTCCCCATGTTTGAAATATTTCGAGGTGAGAGCTGAGTGACACATTCCATTAGAAAACATAAGACAGATTCAGTATTTTGTATTTACCATTGGCTTGGCATAAACTTCCCTTTCATTACGGCAGCATACTACCATCTTTTGGCCGTCTTTATTGGCCGAGTACAGCATGACTGGAATCCCCACCTTTTGCTGTGAACCGTTGTCACAGTAAACCTGGATGTTGAATTTACATTCTGTAAGAGAAAAGGTGCAAAACCGAAACAAGAGTTTTTGTATATCGTAATACATGTAAAGAGATTCAGATTCATGACAGCTAAGTGAATCCATGCCAATAACTTTACATCCAATAAGAAGCGGCGTTGTCTCACCATCCTGTCCTCTATCTGTGTCAACCAAGTCCTGGGCTTTCAGATTGCTGTCAGGGGTCAAGATCAGGAATTTTCTGTTCTCGCTTTGGATCCAAAATCTGGTCTTGCGTCCACCATACCTCATGAAAGCATCGGAGTTTAAACTTTCATCTGTAAGACCCGACAGCAGCAGTGTGACAGCAAACCTCCAACTCTACCTTCATAAACACTGAACAAAAAATATAACAATGTCATCGGTGCATGCATCTTCTGCACCAAACATTACCATTTCCATCCTCTGCACATGTATGGACACACGGGACGGCATTCCAGGATTCACATGGAGATAAAGGATTAAATCAGAATGAGAAGCGTTTTCCAAATAATCTGTTTAAAACAAGTGGTATCATGTTTACCTGTGAAGTAGAAGGAATCTTCACAAATATCTAGAAAATTGATAGCGATGGATGGGCAGCAGTGACTGGCAGCCATCGGGTTATCTAGATGGAGGAAGAAAAGAAAAGTGGTTGTGCATTGTAAAAATGATCATTTAAAAGAATTAATATATAAGTAAATAAGATTTAAGCAGCACTTTTCAACACCTCAAAAGCTGCTTCTTGGAATAAAAACAGATAAAAACAAGGGAACATAAAAAAAACTCACAACAACAAAGTTCAAATAAAATAGACAGACAGAGTGGGAGTAGGGGTGTCAAGATTCTCCCAATCTTCGATTCTATTTGATTTTCAATTTTAGGGTCACGATTCAATTTGATTTCTCGATTTTGTTCTCTTCTTCTTGCAGCAGAGAGGCCTATGCCATTTTCAAAGTAGTCTCGTCTACGGTCATGGTTTTAGTAATGAAATTTTGCACGGTAAATCTTATTTCAAAAGATGGGCTACATATATAAGTAATTGAATTAAATTTTTGTGTAATGTTTCACAAAATGCAGTAATCAAGTTTAAGTAATTTATTTACGATATAAAAAGGTAACAATCTTGTAAAGTCAAGTGGAAAACAACAAAAAAACTGAGAAACAATAAAAACAAAAAAATGAGAAGTCACATAAAGGTGCCGGCTGGAATACTCAAAAAATGATATGCAACAAAATAAAACAACCGGACATAATTGAGGACACTTTCTCACACATCTCACACATGAGAACCTTTTTCTCATGGGGGTCAGAGAAGTGTGTGTGATTGTTCGGGCAGGTGAGGTGGGCATAGGTAAAGTATGAAAGCATGAAGGGGGACGTAGTGACGTCACATTTCTACTGATGCAGGATGAATGAAGCTTCAACTAACAGCTGACGGAGGTGCATGGAGAGAAAGTACAGAAACGTTTCCAACACGTGGTAAATAAAGACACAGATACAGCCGCGTGCACAGCCCTGCACTGTCACCGACCAAGTTTCAGGCAAAATATAAAACAACCGGGAAAACCGGCTCATTGCGCATAGAGACAAGGACGACAGTGGCGCCCCCAAGGGGTGGCCAGTGCCAATTTTCCTGAACAGTACAGCATGCTTTCTTTATATGTAAATGTCAAAATCTTTCAAAAGCTAACAAAAATAAAATAAAGAATTTTAATCAGGTATTAAGAGGGTAGCTCACGTTGGGTCCTATTAAAAACACCCAGGATGCAAAGGCGGGAAATTCAAAGAGTGATGCTGCTGCTGTACACAGAGGATGAATACGATCAGCTCTATAAAAAGGACCATTAATAAGCAGCATGGCTCTCAGCTCTCACACATTGCAGCTCGTTTATATGACGACATGCTGCAGTTTTCTCATACTCAAAAATCTTAGGACATTTCAGTTCAGGAAAAGTCTGGTATATTGCCCGCACCACTGATACCACTCCCACAGTGCACTGCTTGGCGGGCCTGCAGCTCGAGTGTCTGCAGCTCTGTCAGCTGTCAGGCTGCAATGTTGCGTCTAGAAGCGGCAAAGTGGCTCGGTGCGGTAGCGATGCTGATGGGACACTGCAGAAAACTCAGAGCCTTGTGTCGCCATTTTCACTGACTTTATCTGCTGTGATCAGCTGCCAGGCTGCAGGGCGATGCTAAACACACAGGAGGAAAATGATGCAGGTGAGCTGAATCACTAGGAATTAATGTGTTTAAATGAGCTCCAGAACACGAACTGTTCACTTCATGAGGACTAAATGTTCAGTTAGTTTATCTTCAGGGGTTAACCCTGCGATGTCCAGCACACTACATGTTTAAAGCACAATAACTAAAAAAAACAATTTTTATTTTCATTAGCCTTTTTTCATTAGTATTTTTAATTATAATAATAGTTCTCACTACAACCTGGAACCAGCAGCTTATCAGACACTTTTAATCTACAAAACAGCATAACACTAGATTAATTAAAGATGAGACTATAGAATTATTCGGACCATCTCATCACAAAACCCTTTATCATTATTTTTATCTGTTCGACTTAAAAATGATCCTGTTGTGGCTTTAACTTGGTCGATCAAAGTTGGCCAAAAACATAGAATTTCTCTTAACTTTCAATCCATCAAATCAAACATTACTTATGATGCACTGCATAAGTAATGCACATTACTTATTATCCTGAGCCGAGATGATGCCAAATGGCAGTCTGTACCTACCAAACATCATATTAAATGTTGTTAACATTGATGATTCATGGCTCGGTTTTATGGCCCATAGCCTGACCTAGCATCTAGGACGCTAAAGTATTTTGCTCCAGCAAGCTTTGTGGTGACATCCTCCAAAGTGGGTAAGGGGTAATGTGGTCTCTATATGGCCTTGTTGAGGGGGTTGGGGTCCAAACACACTCTCAGCCTGCCTGTTTTTGGCTTCTCTATGGCAACAAAGCGTTGACACACTCTGTGGGCTCTGTGACCTTACATATGATGTTGTTCCTCTCCATGTTATCAAGCTCATCTTTAAGTTTTTCTCGCAGAGCAATAGGGATTCTGGGTGGTGGGCAGACTATGGGAGGTATGTCTGGATCAACAGTGAACGGACATTCGCCTGGAAATTCTCCTATGCCCTGGAACACATCAGCATACTCCTCCAGTATGCTCTGAGAGTCAGTGTCCATTTTGCCTCCTTCTTCAGTCACAGCCATCACAATCTTTATCAGGTTCAGGTCACAGCAAGCTTTCATCGGCAGAACGGGCGGGACACTGCTGTTAACAACATGGAAGCCCAATGTTTATATGTTGTTGTTGTGTTTGCATTTTAGTTTGCATTTCCTGTGGACACTGAGTGCATGTCCTCCGTAGTCTGTAAGCTTGCGTATTGCTGGCTTTAGTGTCACATCTTGGAGAAGTGTCTGAAAGATGCTAACTGGAATCGTGTTGACCTGCGCGCCAGTGTCTACTTTAAATCTCACTTTTTGTGGAGGAGATCCTAGCTCTATATCTGCATATGCTTGCTCATTATTTTCGCCTTCGTTCTCAATCGTGATGCTGTCAATGTACAGGCAACTCTGTTCATCATCTGTGTCCTTTTCAACAGTCTCCGTGCTTTCTCTGACAGTGTGGACCGACTGGCGATAGGGACCAGACTGTGAGGCTGGTTTTGATTTGCATGCCCTGGCGAAGTGATTCATCTTTTTGCATTTCATGCACTGTTTCCCTTTTGCTGGACAGACATCTTTAGCATTGTGTTGTCCTCCACAGTTACTGCATGTCTTACGTACTGCAGTAGCTTGCTCCTTGGGATTAGTAACTCTGTTGATTATCTGGCCTGTGTGGCTTTCTGAAGATGGCATGAATGGACTCGTGGTCTCTGGCATGGCTCATGCTTTTCAACTGCTGCTTTGCTAGCTGATGGGACCTTGCTATATCTATCGCTTTATCTAGCGTGAGCTCTGCGCCTTGACTGAGAAGTTTCTCACGAACATGAGGTGAATTAGTAGCAAATACAATGCGGTCCCTCACCATTTTATAACTGTTTGGATAGTTGCAATCCTTAACAAGCAGTTTTAACTCAGTCAAGAACTGATCAAATGATTCATCCTCACCCTGCATCTTCTCATGAAACTTGTATCTTGCATAAATGGGGTTTTCTTTGGGCGTGATGTAATCTGTGCACTTATCGCAGTATGTTTTGAGCTTCTTGGCCTCATCTGCCGCGAGCGTCCACGTGTTATACACATCGTGTCCTTTGTCCCCAATCCACAAAAGGAGATAGCTGCATTTGTCCGCTTCGTCCTTCTCACGCAGGGGACCGATGAACATTCAAGCCTGCTGCTTGAAGCGCCGCCATGCCTCGGGGAAGTTGGTGGAATCCCAGTCCATCCGTGGAGCAGGAACACAGTAGGCATCCATTTCTTCTGACGATGGGTCGGTGTAATGTCCGCCACTCTGACACCATGTGTTGTTTCCATCTTCTATGACGTTAAACTTCTCAGATAATAACGACAACGACGTCGGTCTCAACATCTTCAGACCACAGTGACAGATCTGCTTGCTGTCGCAGTGAAAACGAAGCACTCAAATGTTATTCTAATCTCGTGTAAGACAAGTCAAAGATAAAAAAAATTCATTTAAAGAATAAGCACTTACATGACTCAATCATTTTAATGACCAAAACAAATTTTATATTGACCTATTATTACCTTTGCCGATATGTTTTAGCCAGCGTTTATTTGTCTGTCTGTCAGTGTACGAGATAACTCAAAAAGTTATTGACGGATTTTGATTAAACTGTCATGATAGCTTGGGAGTGATGCAAGATTAGATCGATTAGATTTTGGTGAAGATCCGGAAGAGATTACGGATTCTGAATCACTTTATAAATTTCTTTAACATTGCAGGCAATAGAGCTTGGCGGAGGTAGCCTATGAGCTCTCCGAGTGCATATTATTTATTGAGAACCAAAGCAACTTAAAAAGAAATCAAACTCTGTCAATATCGCAGCTCGCGCACGCGTCGCGTTACCTCGCGTCAACGCGAGTGGCCGACGTGCTGAACTGACATTAGCGACGTGAGACATTTTGCATCACTTTTTGGTAAAAACTTTGCTCCAAACACTGTTGTAGACAATATGATACTTGTCTTCTGCCCCCTAATGGACACTAGGAAGCAGGAGACTATACTAGAATAATTTTGACATATCATTTGGTAATAAAATGGTAGAAAAATTTGTTAATTTTTTTCCCCACATTGAGTTAAAGGGCCAAATAAAGACTTCAGATTTTAAAAATTGGACTTCTCTCCCCATTTTTTCTTGAGTTGGGCTTTAAAGGGATATAAGATAACTATGAAGAGATGATTTTAAGGTACTTAAAGAAGAGGCTTTAACATCAAAGTGATGGAAAGAATTAAAAAGGTAGCAGCAGGTATAACACTGTTGGCAGCTGATACACTCATCTGCAGGGTGCATCCACCTGTACTAACAGAATCACTGTGTATATGCGTATGAGTAAGAAAAGAACGTGCAAACTAAGGGGTTACACCAACTGTCAGTTACCAACCCTTTGATCTGTCCACAGAGACCTTGAGGTCCTGACTCAGCCCTTTCCACCTTTGCGTTGGCATTCTATCACTCCTTATCAACAGCTCTCCACCCCCTCCCCCCACATGTCAGAGACCCGCTTCTTGCCCAGCATAGAGTTGAAGAGTTTGGTGCAGTCATAAATAATCAGCTGAAGGTGTCATTGATTTCTGCTCTCGCCCTCCTCTTTCGTCACACTGCTGTGTGGGAGAATATCATTAACAAACGCGGCCCAAAAAAATTAAAGACAGACTGGAGCTATTGTGCCAGCATGATGAGCACACAAACGCACACCTTAACGGTATGTTTCCCCGTTAACATCTCCATATAACAACACAACACAACAAAACACTCCAGTCAACAAGCCCTATTCAGTCAGATCCCACTGCACACACTGCTGAATTATTCATTCAGAAAATACACAATCACTTTGATTACTTTGCTCTCTTCCAGTAAGATTCCAGTGTAACTTCAAAATTCACTGCATTCCCACACAGTCGAGCTCTCCCCACCTTGCCTCCCTTCATCTTCTGCAAGCTGTCGTGGTTCCCAGAGGTTTGCTATTTCAACTCAACCTCCCTCCCCTACTCTACAAATTCCAGCTGCCACCATCAAAGGGCTTTTCTGCAGGCAGCAAACGCCAAGGAAGAGCTTAGAGCTTAAACACGACGGGCCAGATGGAACAAAAAGTAAAAAGAAAAACTGTTTACATGCATTGTACTTGAAACTTTAAAAACAAAAGAACCTGAGATACAGCTTTGCTCTCACATAATATTGTCATTGACTAAAGTTATTGTTTGAATATTTCCAAATAAATAAATAAAGATATATGAGGGGTTTAATACCACAGCTGGTCTTTCTAATCTGGGTGGAGAAGACTACAAGGAAAACAGACATGGGAGTGGTTTGAAAGTCAACCTACAAGGTAAGGGTCAAAAGGTACAATTTTCTTTTTCCTCTAAAGAAATGTTTGTATTTTTCAGCTCAGCTGGATGTTTGTCAAATCTGACACAGGTCAGAAGTGAAAGGTTGGGCAGTGACACTTAGAGAGACTCTAAATTGTTCTCTAAATTCCAGTTCCTCTCTATCTAACTTTTCATCTGTCTCATGATCAATCTCAATCAGAAATGTAATTCTCAGGCTGTGTTGTATTTTATTGTATTTTACACGTTCTCTTTCTGCATTTAGTTAGCATGAGAATAACAGTTTGAGGGATGGACAGCGAGACCCTGCCTGTACCTGCCAGCTACCATTAAATGATGAGCAGCTGAAAGCCTTCAGCTGGAGGAGGAAAACAGATTTTGTGTGTATGCCTGTGTGATAAACAGCTCTTAGCGTCACATCCTGCCATCATCAGGCCATGTAGAGGAGCTAGGATACCATCTACCAACCTCAGTGTCAGCTTTCACCATTAAGGCTTAAAATCCACTAAGTTGCCTACATAAAGTGCTCAGCCCTTGCATCAGCTGGAAAGCAGCGCTAAAAATGTGGTGAGAAAGGTGGAAACAGGACTTGTCAGTTCCCTCATTCTTTAATGTCTGACTGCAACAAGGAAGTAAATGAGGCAATGACATTATGAAGTAGTCGCTTTTCCAGCTCATTGGCAGAATTAAGTTAATGTTGAGGGTTTTGTCACGCTTCATAAGATTACTAAAGGAAAAGAGGAGAAGTCAGTGCAGGGAAGAGAGAGCGTGACAGAAAAGGAATAAGTGAAGACCATGTCCAGATTAAGACTGAACTGACTGTGAGCAAAATAAGAATGGGGTTGCAAAGTTGTATTTAACAAACAAATATTGGGATTGATTTTTGTTTGCTTACTTTTCTCACCAGGAAGTGAATTCTCCGGAAGTATTTAGGGGTGCAACAATACATGATATTGTATAGAATCTTTCAATACAGGTGCGTACCGAACTGTGAGCACTGTCTCAAACAATATACATTTTAATAAACATGTCATCTGATGATGTGTTCAGTGTTAAAAGCTCACTGGATCTACGCTAAACTACTCTACAGAGTGCCTCCAGCATGCTGCTTCACTGAAGCAGGTGTTATGTTAACAGAATATTTTCTGTCATTAATTGTTTTTATTACATCAATGACAGAATCTGTCATTTTGACAAATATTAGATCCAAAATTTGTAAAAAAAATTTGTAATATCTAAAAATATAAAAATACAGGTAAAAAAATCAATAAAATTTATATTTTGTTTTGAAAAAAAAATCCAACCGTGACATTAAAGTTTTCTCCATAAATATACTGTATGTTGAGATTTTTAAAAAAAAGTTTTTTGACAATATGACAAATAATGTTGCACCAATGACTGGTCACAGCATTTTTATTTAGTTATTTTTGTCACTGTGAGCCTTCCCAAAATATTGCAATAAATATGGCATTGTGACCTACACCTGTAATTCAGCATTTGCTGAGAACACTGGAATGTGAATAGAATGAAAAAACATTTTGTGCTGCTGTATGAAGAGAAAAAGTGTTTGCATTATAACTTCTGAAAACAAGCCAGAGCTGCAACATCAGTTATTGCCAGCTTAAAGCTAACCATGTAGAAACAACACAGACTACATTTATCATTTTATTCTTTTAGCTCGGCATTGCTTTGGTGCTTTACTGCTCAATCCTCAGCAGCTCTCTGCTCCATTTGTCTTAGACCAAGCAGCTAGGTTTAAAAAGTTATGCAAACTTCTGACCTATTTGTTGTTGCAGTTCAGCCTAGACTTTGGGCTGCCACGGCATCACCCATCCCAGATGTTTGCATACTGCATTACTCTCAGTCTGTGCATGTGTGTCTGTATTTAGCTAACCAGATGGAGAAATTGGCAGCACAAACTGACACTGTGCTAAGAGTAAAGCGCCTGTCAGTCTGCACATGCCAAGTCCTACATTATATCCCAGCCAGCACACACAAAAGCTCAAGCACATACCCTTTCCTGCACTTGGAGAAAATTATTACAGTGCATATGCCATTTGGATGATGAGCAAATGAAAGAATGAGCAGGCCTGGAGAGAGATGAGAGCGAAACGTTCATCACTTCTGTCTTATTCATACAATATGTTGAAGCTTTTGGAAGGAAGTCAAATCAAACCTCTTTGAGAGCTTAAAAGTGCAGGTTAGATATTGAGTTCAGAGTCCATGTAGGTATTATTTGACATAACCGGAGAGGGCATGAAGTGGACCAGAAAGTAGGGTTGGAGGAAGGTGAGAAACAGCAACATGATACAAACAATGGAATGTAAACAGGTGATATAAATAACAGACAGCATGCACGCGCAGCTTTGCACACAAGCACAGCGGAAGGACACAATTGCTACCACACTAAACTTACACCTTAAAAACAAAAATAGGCAAAGAATTTCAAAGTGCCATTGTTTGATTCCTTGAATGCATCCTACTTTTCCTGCTAGCATAATAAAACCAGAGCACAGGATGACAAGCTGCTGTGGCTGCTCCTCGTGATTCCCAGCAGCGCTGATAGCTTTGAAGTCGAGCTTACACAGTGGTGTGTTTAACCAAACAATGACCCAGTCGGCTTATTCTGGTCCCAGTGGTTTATCAGCTTGCACTAATGATACTAATCTCCTCTAATGCCATTAAAACCGACAGAACTGGCATAGTTCTGTCACATTGTGCCAAAGTGTGAGTTTATATATGCAGCAGGAGTGTCTGGTCCACAGCCTGGACATTTAATAGTGACAGTCATGGTTTTGTTTTTTTTTAAAATCGTATAGTGACTTGTATCCAGTGTTACCTTCGGCACTTGGAACACTAACATGGGAAAAAGTATTACGCTAAATTTAGTAACTCAAAGCATGGGCTCACACTCAGGAGTGAGCACCACGGTCCAGAAATGAATCTAAACGAATTTGTGCTTGTTTGTTATAAGTGACACTCCAGCTCGATAAATCAAGAACCCATCCATCCATCCATCCATTTTCTGAACCGCTTAATCCAAGTGGGTCGCGGGTGTGCTGGAGCCTATCCCAGCTGTCAAGGGGCGAGAGGCGGGGTACAACCTGGACAGGTCGCCAGTCTGTCGCAGGGCTGACATGGAGAGACAGACAATCACTCACACACACACTCACTCCTAGGGAGAATTTAGAGTGCCCAATTAACCTCACATGCATGTCTTTGGAAAGTGGGAGGAAGCCGGAGTACCCGGTGAGAACCCACGCATACACGGGGAGAA
>JAVQJG010185003.1:0-15870 GCA_036024015.1 Craterocephalus amniculus | reverse complement strand
GAGACGTGGATGCAGCCGCCATTCTGTCGTTCTGACCCAGGCGTAAATGTGATTAGGATGGCCAGTCATAGCCATAGTTCTGTGCTGTTGCTACAATGTGCCGCCTTCGTGTCCGCTTTGCGCGTTCACGACAAAATGGGCAGGCCTGGCACAGGAGGCGCGTGTGTGCGGCTGCAGCGTTAAGGGACCTAGATGTCGGGGGAGCTGGGTGGGGACGCAAACGTAGTACTAACAATATAATGATGACTTAATAATAACTTCGTTAAGGGCACTTACTCCGTCAAGAGGGCAAGGGCAAGTGCTCCAGCACCACCTGACGTCTACCTGTGCACGCCACTGTCTCCATTCCTGTTTTGGAATCCTGTTCGCAGGATATATATATATATATATATATATATATCTATATCTATATCTATAGTACATATATACATACATGTATACATATATACATTTGTGTTTGTGCATTTTCCTTTTTAACTACAGGGCGTTTTACACAACAAGCAAATATAAACAATAGTCGGTTTAAGCAGCCCTCCAACCAAAATTGGCCTATTGACAATAATATTTGCCTCCCTGATTACTTTCACAGAAAGAAAATAACATTTTTGCAAGAGTCTGTGTGCAGACATGATGTTGCTTACACGCTGGGACACTTAAACATGTGTTTATGTGATACAAAAACGATGCCAATCACTTGTCTGATGAGGATTCAATGCTCTAACACAATAGAAAGCTCAGAAAAGTTGAAATAGCACAATAAGGCCCCTTTTAAGTGTTTTGCCACAATCACAGCTGCCTGGGTTGACGTTTATCTGCCTGCTGATCAGACAGTTCTTGCTGACCATGGTAAAAACTACCAGTCTGGCTGTGTCCAAAAGAGCACCTTAATTCCTAAATAGTGTCCTGTATAGGGGTCACGTCATTTTCTAGGGGTGTCTGAAGGTCCAGAAGGAAAAAAGCAGTGTACTCAAAGTTACCCACAATGCATCTTGAAAAGTAGTGAGCATTGATGTTCACTGGACAGGTCAATATAGACCACAATGCATTGCGGGCAGGAGCCAATGTTACAAGCAGCATTCTCCACTCCCACCCTCTGATTTGCTGTTGTTTTCTTATTTTTATATATAAAAATACCTGCACAAGGAAAGAATAAAAACACGATTTAAAGGGACTATACCTGATTTCACGTCTGGCTAGCTAAGTTAGCGATATTGGCTAGTTTTTTTTTAGCTTTTGTGTGACACTTTTTCTCGGCTAAGGGGTTTAACTTTCGTAGCTTAATACCAGACCACTAGGGGAACGCTTTTACTGGCTCATTGGAATCTGGACGTTCCGAAAATTAACCTGGCAGAGAAAGAGCATCACGCCAAACTAGCCGCTGTCGCTAACTAAACTAGCCGGACGTGAAATCGGGTATAGCTCCTTTAAAGATATAAAATATTTTTAATGACAGTTTGAATTTGATCTGGACCAACATATGCAGGTGCACGTCTTCTGGGGTTGCTGTGGCAACGGCTGGTATTCACGTGATGCGCGGCGAGGAGAAAGTAGTGAGCTTCATGTCCGAATCGCCATCAGAATGTGTGCTCTACGTAGTCTGCTATAGTGCAGCCCTATGTAGTCAATGAGGGGTTAGGGCATAGGGTGCACATTTGGACACAGCCTCTGTCATACTGTTACCTGGCAACTGGTAGAATTGAAGGTTGGAATGAGAATGAACGATTGTGATTCCACCGCCTAGTGACGGGGAAGAATTAAGCTTATAGCTACAGCTTATAGGAAAAGAAGCCCACGAACTATAAATCATCAGGGACTTACATTACTTACATAAGAATCTGTCTGCAACGCTTTATGCTTCCAACGCGGTCACCGTAGCTGATCTCACCCATAATAGTAAATGGTGTTATTTACACTGGGCGCGCAGCGGTCCGTGTCTGGTCCATCACAGAAGCGACTTGTCAAGGGTTTCCACTAGTCTATTTCTGACCAACCACGCTTCCACACTGTGTCAATCCCTGCAGATAAGACAGCGCCAGACAGGAAGTCAGACACCAAACCAGTGTAAAACATCTGGTATATTTCAAAATAAAATCTCTCCTCTGGTTGAGGGAAAAATCAACTCCTTCTCCTGCCTCTTCTATCCTTCTCTAAATGACCAGAAAACGATCCTCCAACAGGCTGAGGAACGTTTTATTTCTTTTTACTTCATTGACTAAACCCAAAGTTGTTATTCTGTGAACTGATAAAATTACGTGTAGTCCCTCAACTCACCTGCTACTTCCTGAACTCGGACTGTTACCCGGATTACGGTTGTGTGCGCTCCGCCTCCGATATGTGCCAGGTGTAAAGTGGCACTCTACGGAGGTTGTAGCACACTAACCTTAAACCTCTGCGAATCCAGACGGGTCACTGACGGATCCATTTTAAATTGGCCGTAAGGTGGAGCCCAGCCACCCAGCTTAGGAATCTCATTTAGGGCACTTGTATTGGCGGTTTTGTTTACCGGGTGAGGACTGTGGTCTGGGATTATGAGGTGCTGATTCTCTCCCCCTTAACACTCGTTGGAGGGACTGAGGTGATCCCGTTATTCATGGTTTTGTGTGAATATTTGTTTGGACGATAGGATGTTTCGGGTTTTGTGATGACTGTTTGGACTGGTTCTGTTGTTCAGTGATATTCTTATCTGTGTGAACATTTGGGAGCATTGTGCGATATTTCATGTTTCAATGTTTTTTGGAATTGTTTTGTGTGTTGGAATGGTTCCTGTGGCTTGTGATGCGTTTCCATTGTTAGTGTGAACATTCCGGAGCATGACGTGATGTTTCTGTTCTGCGCTGCTTGCAGGGACCGATGTCATGCTGTCATTTAATGTGTTTGCTTATTTTTTATGACTTTTTGGGACGGGGTTGTAATTTCACTGCCTTTCCTTTGATAAAGAGCGGGACTGTCCTCTCATCCTTTATGTTTTTCCTTATTCTAGGAAGTGGTGGGGGAGGGATGTACTTACTCATTTCTCCAGGGACTGTGGTCTTCCCGTCACGGGACATTTTTCGTGGAGGGACGCACCAAATCCTTTCATAAACAATGTTTTTTGGAATTGTTTTGTGTGTTGGGATGGTTCCTGGGGCTGGTGACGTGTTATTCACAGTGCTTCCCTTGTCAGTGTGAAAACTTTGGAGCATGACACGATGTTTCACAACGTTTTTTGTAGAGACTGAGGTCTTACTGTCATTCACTGTATTTTCCTCTGTTGTAGAAATTCTTTGGTCCGGGCTGTAAGGATTCATTCTGCCGTCACTTGCAGGGACTGAGGTCATGCTGTCATCTCCATTGTTTTTCTTTGTTGCAAGAATACTGGGGATGGGGCTGTAAGGATTCAGTCTACTGTCACTTGCAGGGACTGAGGTAATCATCTCATTCCTACCTTCAATTATATCCCTTATTGTTTCAGTCTTTTTTATTAGCGAAGGTTGTGGGTGTTTGTTTATCCACGGGACAGCCATACTGGGAATTGCTTGCATTTTTTTAATAAGGCTTGTCTCGGTTGTCTGGTGACTGATTAATGGTAATGTGTCTGGAAGTGAACTACAGTCCCTATATGACTCGTCAATGTCTAAATTAAGGTAACGCTCAACATCCAGCCCCTTCTCCACAGCCTTGGAAATTTCAGCCTTGAAATAATCGCTACAGGCTCTTACTTCTTCCAGTGGCCGACGGTCATACTTATCTTTCTCCTCTCTCTCAGCTCTTTGTTGGGCATGTTTCAGTGCTCGTCTTTCTAAAGCACGTTTGTTATTTTCATCAATTAATGATCGAGCACATTCTCTTGCCATTTGTTTCTTCCCCCTTTCCTCCATTTCTTCCAATTCTGCTTTCCTACAACGAGCTTTCCATTCTTCATGGCCCTCATGACGCTCTGCAGCTTTTTTCATCATTTTTTCTTCTATAAGAGCTGCGCAGTTCTTTAAATGTTGTGCCGCCATTACATTTTTCCTCTCTTTTTCCGCCTCCTCTCGCAGCCTCCGTTTGTAGTTTTCCAGCTCCATTTCTTGTAATAACCTCTTGTCATTACGTGCTTCCTCAGCGGCCTGTTCTTGCTTCATCATGGCCACTTTTTTATAAGCAGCTTGTACTGGTAAACTATTTTGTCGTTGTTTCTGGATTGAAGCTAGGACCTCAGCTCTACTCTGCCTTTCAGCCAGCGCATCCTGGTGGACACGGTCCCAATGTGCCCCTTCTTCACGGAGGACTTCAAGCAGTTTTTTTGGGGAGATTTTGTCTGGAGGACATGTTTGCCGGAGAAACTCCTTTGCTATTTTCCCTTTTGCTGCCTGTGTTCTTTCAAAAGCTTCCATCTCTAATCGAATCTGCTCCTCAAGATGTTTTCGCTCATCTATTTCCTCCTGTCTCTTCTTCATGGCTAATTCTATCTTTTCCATGCTTAAGTATTTGTTGTCTAAAACTAAAGCCTTCTCTTTCTCCCTTTTCTGAAGACCCAAATCCTCACGACGTCTATGGGACTCTTCACTGTGTTTCAAAACATATTCATCCAGTTGTCTGTCCTTCTCCCGCTCAGTTTGCTTGTTGATGGCTCTAAATGCTGCCAAATCTTCATTATCTTTTAGTAGCTGGCCAGCGCATAGTAGTCTATCAAACTTCCGAACAGCTGGAATGTTTTTAATACGGCTCATTCGAAGACTATCCCTTTGGGCTTCCTCTTGCTGTTTTCGGTACTCCATTTCCTCGCCTAAAAGCTTGCTCCCATTCTCTGGCTTTCGTCGATCTTCAGCATCTTTCTTTAAACCATTAGGTTTCATTCTTAGTCTCAATTTTATGAGCTTGTCCTCAGACCTTTTGCTTTGCATCTGTTCAAATGACTTTCTTGTCTTATTTATTGGGGGCTCTGGTGGAGGTACCTCCTTGGTTGTAAATCTAATGGTTTTTTTTGTCGTTAGTTCTAACTAAACAGAATTTCTTGCGTGTGTTCCAAGTAACAAGTGAGTTATGGAATTATCTGTTGTGTGACATACCATGGAGTAGATGGCCTCATAAAGGATCAAAGGACATGCAAATTACTGAAGTTCAAGTGGGTGTGGCCTATTTTTTCCGGGGCAATAGTAGATCCATCTGTAGACTCATCATGACATGAAGTAGAAAAAAAAAGATGCTATGGCCATCCACTTGCCATAAGTTGGAACGAGCCCTTATGAGCAATCCTCATTAAATGTGCATTTAGGACCCGAGACTTTAAATTAGAATGATCTCATTGTTAAACAAAAAATATATATTAAGATGTATATCGTGATTCAGGATAAAATTATAGAGATATGAAATTTTGTTCATATAACCCAGCCCTAGATGGTGGATACGGCTGGAAGGGAACCTGTGTGTGCGCGTCCTGCTGCTGCCTCATCTGAACATAATAACAAATTCTGTTCTAATAAAACATCAAAAGTTCAAGAAAGTGTTTTGCTGAAGTATTTTTCATCTAATAATTTTTGTTAATGTCACTGTCACAAAACATTATTAGATAACACTCAGCAGGGAGTAGAAGACACCGTCCACTTATTTTTGTGATGCTGCCACGTAAATTATCGATTTTATATCCCACGAAAATGAGAGTAATGTGAAGTATTTGTTAACTTTTACATAACAACTTTCCTGCTTCCACAAAAGGCTTCATTTTATTTTTCTGAATGCAAAATAAAAAAATGTTATCAATATATTTACTTAATTTCACAAAACTGACTTGGTGCTATTGCTCGCCAAATCTCTGTTTAATGTAGCGAAACAGATTCAAAGTACAGGGGACCAAAATGGCCTTTTGAAAAAGTGTCCCCCCTTAAAACTACGTCCATGCCTCTTGAATGACTCTGTTCACCACCCCACACGGCAGGAACACAGCTCTGTTTGAAAGTCCTTGTGCTTTGTCTGATTTGCAGCACCGATTTCACAATGCAGGATGTATGCATTGGTAGTGACAATTTCCACAAGGTGAAGAAAGAGGATGTGGTACCATCGTGCTGTTTGGCGGTGGGTGGAATAGAATTGGATCAGCTGGTCAGATCAATCAACCCCACCTATGTTCCTGTTATATTCAATGACAGGGATGGGGCAGGGGATGCTCTTCACTGACCAGCTTCCATCCTTGTCCTTCACCCTCCTCTTGACCTCCTCTCCAGAACTTGCAGGATGAACGGTGGAGCATATAGACACCTCCCATGTGTCCATCCACTTTACAAACAACAAAGGCCCCTTCTGAATACATCTCATCCCACCATCTCAGAATGTCTGGTGAGGGCTCTGTCAGTTTAGATGGTGGTGTTTAATTGAAGTTTATCTGGTTGACATGAATATATGTGAACTACAGTATATTGAATATTCAGCATCCTACAACCTTGTTAGGGTAACCATGGTCAGATCCGTCTGGCACCCGGTTTATTAAGTTTAAAGATTAAAAAAACAAACAAAAAGTATCTTTGTTACCTTTGAAATGTTGCTCTTCAGCAATCTGTGAGCCTTCATCGCAGAAAGCATCCTCTCAGATGGCTGCTCGTTGTCATCATGCTTCCGTTTGGGGCCTTTTCGTTTCTCCTTTGGTACCCAAGGTTAACATCAGGGGCCCAGTCTTGGAGTTAAGATCAGTGGCCGCACCAGGACAACATAAAAATCCAAGGTATAAGGTATAAAACAAGGTATAACGTTGAACTACAGCACTATGCTAATTGCTAACAACATTAGAACTCAAAGTTTTTTGCTGCACCATTAAGGTATGATGTGAAAATATAAAACCTTTCTAAACACTTGCCTAATAAAATGGCTAAAAAATACGATTTTATAAAGTAAACAATGTTTACCTGTTGGAAAGTAATCCCTGCACACTCTGGCATTGTCCGTCTCCGTGTGTTCAGTTTTTGGCTGGAGATTATTGATCCACGTCTGTTGTCTTTTTCACTTATCTTTTTTCGGTTTCAACAATTGCAACGGCCATACACAGCGCAGAATTAAGGCATGTTGATGATGTCCCAGTCTTATGAGGGAAACATGGTTCAGCACAGCTGTATTTACTTCCTGGCCCCTGTCTGCACATAGTGACATCGAAACCCAGCAATAGTGTATGTGTGGTAAGCATTTGGTTTCACTGTCAACCATTTTATCTGGTATATTATAAAGTTTAAAGTTAAAAGTTTTTCCAAACTACCAGGGTAAAAGAAGCTTATAAAGTTGTTCACTGTTTTTATTAACCATCTATATTGACCTAGGTGTTTTATCATTTTCATACTGTACATGTATTTTTCTTTTGGTCTTTTTTCATTCTTCAGTTTGGTCAATCTAATAACATAAACTCAAATTTAAGCAAGCTATCAATTTTATATAGCCAGCTAGATATTAATCGTTAAATATCTTTTTTTTAATTGATATTGCAACTTAAAAAGGCTATTCTGAGGCTAAATTTAAATGAATTCACAAAGCAGAAGGAACTGTTGAAATGTGTGGAAATTGATCCACTCTGACAACAGAATAAATTAATTTAATTCTGTTTTACACACAGACACAAAAAGAGAGAAAAAACATGAGTATGACTTAATACCCATAAAAACAATCTGTAAGTTGGAATTCAACTATTTCAAATCACACTGTGGGCAATTAAAGGAAATGATTTATAGTTGCCTGAAAAATGCATATGACTCAATAGAAATGATAAATTGCCTGCTGGATCCCTGGTATAAAATCAATACATTGAGTTTATACTGGTGTCGCTGTGAGGCACATATTCTGTATAAGTTAGCAGGTTTTGCACACCAACTCATTATCTTTGGGACTGTGCTGCTTACGTTCAAAGTGCTGTTCAACATAGCTGGCATAGCCTGAAGTCCTTGGTGAGTCTCTCAGCTTAATCTGACTGGCCTCCTCCATCTCTGTCATGGAAGAGCTGTTTTTGGACCCTGCTATCACATTATTAATAACACTGATATATTCTCATTTGGCCTACTATGGGAAATGAATTATCCTAATGGGTGTAATTCCACTGTCGTTCCGATTCCTCCAAGTTAGCAGTGTATGAGCAAGATGGATGAGATGTGACTGTGTGAAACAGTGACATGGATATAGCTATTAAAGTAACTCAAAGTTGAACCTCTGTTTCATCTAAAACAAAAACCAAAGTCAATTAATCATTCAGACAAGTAAAATAACACATGCACTGTTGAGAATAGGGAGCTGTAATATCAATGCATGTTAACAGGTAAATTTGAACAGGATCCCTTCTCACCAAAACTTCTAAGGCTGTTGAATCATCTGTGATAGATCAGCCATATGAAGTCAGCAAAACAGTGCTGCTCTAGCATGAAGAAAGCTGTGATGTTTGCTGTGTTGAATGCTACAGTCACACTCTGTTCAAATCAATGCTTTGTCCACATTTTCATCCTTTTATTCTTCCTCAATATTTCCATCAGTCTGGCTTGGTGTCTTGAGTTTTCCTGCTACTGTTATAACATTGAGATGCTTCCTTCTTTACACCCAACCTGGCGGTTGCATAAAGAGATGAAAAAAAGTTCAGTAACAAGTTTGCAAAGCTCAATTTGGTATTTTGAGACCCTTAATATAATAGGAAAAACTGTTATCAGGCCAGGCTTTATCTGTGGTTTCTATTGCAACAAAGGAAATTACAAGGGAAAAAAACATTTTCCATCATGAATTCTTGAAAACAAAGACATGGTAGGCAATCATTTCTGTTTTTTTTTTTGTTCTTCCCCTGTTTCAACGTACAATATGACCTGATAAGTTTATACTTCATAAATCTGATGTTACTTGACAAAGAATAAAAGTAAATACAGGATGTTGGAAATACTTATGTGTATTTCATATCTTGTGCTGGCTAACTATGTATAGACTTATCTAAGCCAAGGTGAGAGTACAAGTCTGTGAAGTTATTAAAGTTCACAGTTTTAGGTTCAGTGATCCTCTGGCTGGTATTTCTTGGTGACTCCTCTGCTTCTCTGCCTTTCTCAACTTTAAAATCACACCATGCTCAATGATGCGCTCAAGCGTGAATGTGTGTGCTTGCCCTAATCACCAAATATATTTTAGGATTGATAGCAGTAACTTGCTCTCCAAGAAGAGTAAATCAGCAGTAGAAATGTATGTGAGTGGGTGTGCACATGTACAGTAATATCTTCATTGGATATTAATCTGTGTTGTTTAAGTATTGTTTTAGAAAAAATGTGAAGTTATTTTTACCTGTTCTCTGACAGTTCCATTATCCACAAATTCAATCTGGATGCATGATCCAAAAAAATGATACAACTAATCTGATAACTGTTCATTAAATGCATTTCAGTGGTACTTTTTTGATCTGAGAAACTTTATGTACCTATGCTTTTTAAATCTATTAACACAGTAACTGGTATTGCTTATTAAGTTATTTCTTACATCAAATGCAGCATCTCTTGTGAGTCTTGTAGCGCAAAGACTGCTCAGAGGTGAATGGTGTATCATTATTGTTCTGGTGGTGAAGATGTGGCCACATAAAAGGCTAAAGGTTTGCTTAAGCCCACTCATGCCCATAAAATACTGTCTGACATAATATAAAAGTGTGTGTTAGTGTGTACAATCAAGTTTGCATGAGTCTTTGTGTGAATGGGAACGATGACACAAGTAAAAGAGAGGGACAGTGTTTATGTGTTCTTGGAAACCGACGTTGCTCCATCTGCTGCTGTTAGGCAACCAGCTGCTTGCCTCCCAGCCTCCCAGCAACACCAGCCATAGCTACTCTGAAACCATGGCAACTGGTTCCCTTCTGTATGTTGCCCAGGATGACTGACCCTCTTCCTTTTCTTACATCCCTTTGTCTTTTGTAAATATGTTGAGGATCTCTAATTCAAAATTATGTTTTGTGAAGACCTCTTGTTCCTTTTCAAGATCTACTTTTCAATTATGAAACAGATTTATGCAGACCATTAATGACCTAAGCACTATTGTAACTACTTGAAAAAAGTATGTATTGTACTAATATAATGTGACTCTGGGAATGAAGATAACACAATGAAATGCAACCAAGGGCATTTGCATGACTCACCCACAAATCACTGTGTCCCACTTGTACAGGGGTTTGCTCATTTGCAGAAATCCAAGCATAAAAAGCGCATACATTTCAACACACACAGTGATTGTAGACCAAACAGCATTCCTTTGCTTCTAAGTCTTGAGCAAATAAAATATGAAAGGATAACATTGATATCCCTTATTTTGTGAAGGTTTCTCCCGATCTCCTGTTGAGAGATTGATTATCACCATTTGGTGCTTCAGGGACACCCTTAATCCATTATGACCTTGATCTTCTTCCTCAACAGAGATTTCACACTGATTAATTTTGAGCATCTAACAAGTTTCCTTAACATAGTAGAAAATGCAAGAAACGTTTATATAGAAATCACATGTAAAGTCATTTACAATCTATAAACAGTTCAACAAAAAATATTTTGTGCACTTGCCATGTAATGGTAAAATGGTTCAGGACAGCAGGAAACATGGAGGTAGGACCCAAATGCGAGAATGTGGTGATAGGCTGGTAGTTATAATGGAATATTCTGCGTTGAGTGTTCAAAGCCTTTGTTGGGTAATACAGGAAGCATTTTCATGAAGTGTGTATGAGGAGTTGTATCATTTCAGAGGAGCGACTTCTGATTAAGTGCCTGGAAGTCCAAAGCAAATTTACATCTGCCAAAACACTTCTATATTTTGAATGAAACACCAAAACATAACAGTTTCCTTTGGTGGGAGCTGAATTTAAACCTCCTGCCTTTGGATTACTTGATAACCTGCTCTTCCACCTGACCCACTGCTACCCCAAACTTTCACAATGCCAATCAGCAAGTGCTCCGGCCAAAATGTTGATGTAATTTGGTCATGTTATTTTTTTTTTCTTTTTTTGGTGTTTAAGTGTTTCGGTTGAAATGCTAAAGTGTTTTAATCAAAATGTTCCAGCGTTTTGGTAGATGTTAATTTGTTTTGCACTTCCAGGCCACCGTAGTGAAAAACTTTACAATGAGGTAGATGTTTACCCATGATGGTGAAATGCGCCGTCTGACCACCCTATGCCAGTTTAAAAAATGTACCAATGTTGTAATTTGCATAAAGGTTTTAATTGGGGAATATTATATATTATAACAATGTACATAATTTTTATTTCTGTAGTTATAAAGCTGGAAGTTTGGAATATTTTTTCTGTTGTATTGTGAGCTCTGTGTGACACATGTCTTGTAAGGAGGAGAATTAAGAGTGGGCCTTATTTCTAGCTTGGTCTATGTCTCTCCTGTTTCTTCTCTTCCTCCAATAATGACTTCTAATGTTTTTGTGGTCATGGCGTGCTTTCAAAACAGCTGGTGTGTTTATGGGCTAGAGTGTAAGACATGCGCAAAGCAAAACTACAACATCATGCATGTTTCGCTGGATGGAAAAGTTTCCTGGCCATGGCATGCTGCTGGGCCACAATGGCTCCAGAAATGAACATATGTTCAGAAGAGGGTCTTTACTATTTAAAATGCTTCACATCTTTTTGATGATAATCTCAGTGCCCAGCAAAATGTGTATATATCCCTAAGCTGCTGGTTTCAGCTGCCCTGACAAAGCTAATGGCTTGGAGAGCCTAGAAAGCTAGGTGGCAAAAATATCAACGTCCTGGTTCATTTAAACACAGACACTAAGCCATTAATGAGAATTTAAGCCCCAGATCCTCAAGCTTGTACATTGTTCCCAACCACAGGGCTCTCTATTAACAAGTGGAATGAACACCAGGGAAAGGCAGGAGAAGGTGTAATGGAGATAGCAATTTTCACAGTACTACTGTTCTTATATGAAGCACAGACTACAATCTCCCAGTAATAGAGATTAAAGATATGACAGAAAGTACAAGAAAGCTGCCACTGGCGGCAAGAGAGAAATTTCACAAGAGATGGGACTAGGAGATGCAGAACAGAGAGCCGTGAGGTAAAGTGATAAATTGTGCAGAAGAGGAGAAAAGATGTGTGAAAGTTTGTTATGAAGGGCTAGAGATAGAGATAAAGGGATGACAGAAGGAAAGAGATTTGGAATAAAGCCTATTGCTTTGTGTGTAAGGACGGACATTCGTAAGTGTTGGATTTCGGATTTAGATTTTCCAGCCATTGTAAATGATCAAACAGCTGAATCCTTTATAATCTAGGTTTGTTACTATCAATGTGCATCGTGTTATGACAGTTTAATAGAACTCAAAAATTTAATTTATGAAGTAGATATCTCTCCACATGTAATCATGTCATGGGCTTTTGTTCAGTTGTTCACTCACTTTATACTCATGGCCTTTTATCTGTGTTTAGAGTCTTACTACGAGATACAGAGATAATTCAAAATGGCACATGCCTATTTGTGTACAGTCTCAAGGTTTATGGTATATGTCATAAACATTAAGTCATGAAGATGAGAAAGGTTGGGGCACTAAGTCCACCGCCAATGACATAAAGCCAAGGAGAAGCATTAACTGGGCATATTTATAGGGGATTTTCATGAATATTAATTATCATATATGGTAAAGAAAATTCAGAATAGCTAATATCGGTTATAAACTAATATTCATGACTATCAAGCTGCGTCAAATCACACCTGTAAAATTCTGTAAGAAAATATAAAAATTCATGCCCTCCTTATGTGTTGTCTGTTCTACAAAGGGGAGATATACATACGCATGAACAGCCATCTTCACAAATAAATCTGTGACAGTTAAACTAAAACTGTTAATAGATTTCTGTACCAAAAGACGGTCACATGGTCATCTTAGGACAGTAACTACCCCTACACACCCCCATTTACCCTTAGTAATAGCAGTAGGAGATTAGAAGAGCAGAGGACTGGTAAAAATGTTTTTTCCACACTCATTTACTGAATGATGTACCCTTCTGTAGCCAAGCAGAGGAAGAAAACATTTGTGCTGCAGAGGCTTCATAAATATTGGATGTGGCCCCTGCCTGCCCGCCTGCTTCTCTGTGCCTGCCTTATTGCTTGAATGCACGCAGAGAGAGGTGAGTGCTGGTTGTCTGACTCGTTCACTTTCAGTTACATAATAGCTGACCTCATCCACTGCAGTGAGGCAAGAGTTGGGATTCCCTCCTGCACATGGAATCTAGCAGTGGTGAGAATGGAGGAGTGTGAGGAGGAGGGGGAGGGGAGAGTACTATGCATCAAATGGAGATGATGAAAAAAATAGGTTATGACATTCAGAAAATAAAAGGACAAAAACTGTAGACACACTAGTATTAAAAGAATGGATTATCAGATAATCAAATTTAGTATTGAGTTAGATATCAATAAGCATTGGTAGTCATACTTAATGCTCTGCTAGTTCATAAAGAGGACATGCCATTGTGTAAAGCTGCCCTTGGCTGCTCTAGCTTACAATCAGAGATCACTGCCTGTCAATGTAGATTGAAGACAAAAACCTTACAAAAGTTCATCTTTAGAAATGTTTTTTTAACTAATCTAGTAAAAAAAATAGATAATCTTCCCTATTTTTTTTGTTTTTTTGTTTACTTTATTTGTTCTCAAGCATTGTGATGAAAGGGACACATAAATAAGTACGCTAACTAGCAGCCAACTGTAGATAGAAAAAATATATACAGAGTGCTGCATGTTTCCATCTAAAAAGTAGAGATCGTGTAGCCTGGCTAACGCAACTTTAATGCGAGCATTGGTCTGGCCAGGAGATTCAGGACCACCGTTTCTCAGAAGAGACAGATGACCCGCCTCCTTCAAATGCCGCTGTTCGCAATTGGTCAAAGCTTAAATCAGTCAGAGCTTAAACCAAAGCCGAAACTCTTACCGAAGCCGGTCGGGAGCAAGGCAAAAACGTCTTTCCCTCCAATAAATGTCTCCAGGACTACTCGTTGCTCACATTTCACAGATAACTTTCCCTTTAATGTGCTGAAAACAGAATCTCCTGCTGTGTCAAATGCTCGCCACTGCTCCATGTTAGCAATATTGACAGTATTGCTGCCTGTCGCGTCACTGCATTGAGCACGCCTCTTTGGACAAGCTCAAAATTGACTGGCTTGTGAAATTTAGTGGGCGGTACCCAGAACGTCTGGGTCTACATCAGCCCGAGGGTAGAGTACAGATAATTATCTAGCTTATATGCTTAGAAATTATATGGAAATGGATGAGATTTTGTTCTACCGGTCACCTACTGTACAGCTCAAGTAAGTGTAGCGGAGGCTGCATGCAGTGTTTGATACTGCATGCAGTTTCCGCTACACTTACTTACCTAGAGGTACTAAGAGGTAAATGTTTTCTGGTAAGGGAGAGCATGAAAACATCTTAAAGGGGCTAAAGGCAAGATTTGTGAGGAACTACACATGCATTTCCAGTTTATTCAAAGCTAATAGGTCGTGAAGCATTAAAAGCCCAACATAATGAGGCCAACCGCGCATCTGTCTGTTGCCTTGAACAGACTGTGTGCCACATGTTGTGCTGCAGTTCGGCATCAGAATTTCCTGCACAGTCGTGGGGATGTGACGTAAATTGACACTGTTATGCGCGTTGCCGACAGCTCTTGGACTGGATGAACATGGCCGCCGCGGACTCGGATTCAAACACTGAAAAGATACTTATGGATGCTCTGCAAACTACCTGAATCCACTCTAAGCCCACAAAAAATTGGCACCACGAAGGAAATGAAGACTTTATCAGCAGCATCTCGTAAGTCTAAAAAAAATATGACAGGACTGTCTGTAAAGTGTTTGTACGTGCTCCCATGCCGCTTGGCTGGTAGCTGCAGTTACACACAGCGCCTGTCACGGCAACAGGGACTCAGATTTTGTAAAGTTGCCTTAAGTCCCTTTAATTTGTGTTCTTATTTAATAAAAATTTTATCTGTCAATTGTCATTTCTTGATGCAGGTAAACTTCTTTTAATCCTATTAAAAGAATTGAAATTGAGAATCATTTGGAATCGGAATTGCAGTGAGCAATTGGAATTGGAATCAGAATCAGAATCGTTCAAATTCAAACAATGCCCAAACCTAGCCATGACTTTTAAATAATGCATTTATTGTACAATGACTTTTCATATATTTGTTAATATATTTTTTTGTATTGGGTGTGTTCCTATGAATTTTTTCCACTCTATAGTATTAAAATAGTATTAAAGTATTAAGTATTAAGTATTATATCAATCAACATAGGTATCAAGCTTGAAATATTGGTGTTAAGACAAATGAATGAAATGAAATGAATGAAAAATACTTTATTGATCCCAGAGGGAAATTCAGTATTGCAGTGCTCTTGTTCTTCTGGCCGCTGAAAGGAATGATCTTCAGGGAGAGGCTTGTTCAGGTCCGACGTAAGAAGCTAGCAGCTCCATGTCTCTTCTGCAGATCTTCTCCTCAACAGCGACATGTCCAGGATGACAGCGATCTCACGTTCCTCGTAACAACAGTTGGAAGAAACTGCTTAAATCTCCACCGTTTTTCTCTTTGCTGCACTCCTGCTCTGCATCCTCTTCTCTTTCTTTTCAACTCCTTCGGGATTTGAATAACATCTAAACGGAGGCACTAGAATTTTTTTCACTTCCCCCACAATTGTCATGAAGGTAAACCTGACATTTATACCTAAAATGGTTTTTTGTACCAGGCTGTAAACATGTTCAATTCTGCTGTAAAGTTGGCGTTTTTTTAACATGGGGGCCAATGGGAAATTGCTCTGTTTTGCAGCCAGCCCTTAGCGGATGAAGAGGGTACAGCAATATTTTGCACTTCCGCATGGGTATCACGTTTCGAAGCGGGAGGTTGCCGCTTGATTTCGACAAAGCTAAAATACACACACACACGTATTTATGCACAAA
>JAVQJG010184983.1:0-11887 GCA_036024015.1 Craterocephalus amniculus | reverse complement strand
TTTAATTAAAATTTTCTACTCACCCTCATGCTGATTAACACCCTGGAACATTTCTTGGATATTCATCATGCAGCCAAGAAAAAGGTCCATAACAGTCCACAAAAACTATATTCCTCCATCCTGCTCGTCCAATGTAATCCGCGTGTCCTGAGTGGGTAGCCTCCATAATTTACTCGCAACAACATCATTTAGTATATTTCTAGAGCCCAAACCGTTAGCATATTTTATTTCCTGGATGTGCATGTGTAATGCTGGATGCATCGGTAGCCGCCACACGCGCGCATGCATTATTCATGTGCATCCACGCTTCCATACAGCTGATTTAAGCCGACGGCTTCTCAAACTCAAAAACAGTCCCTCACTTTACTTCTTCGCCCTTTTTAAACTTCTTTAGTACTATTTCATGCAACTTTAGGGCAAATCATTCAGCTCATTGGTGCAATACCGCCACCTTCTGTTCTGGAGTGTGAACCAGCCAGTTCAGTCTGTGCCACTGCAGCTCACTCAGACGTATTCGTTGTGGGTCTGTGTGTACCGAACCTTGAGGCCCGTACCGTGACGGCACGGGACGAATACATGTACCGTTACACCCCTAATACACACTAATATACATACATACCAATACAGTAATACATGAACTGATTATTCCACGTGTGTTTGACCTTAGTAAATGGTCAGGCACACCTGGATTAATCAGTTCATCCAGTGATGAAAGGCAGGACACAAATGAGCCTCCTGAAATTCAGGAAGGAGTGAGGCTGTGCATAGAGCCCATACTGTGTATGGATGATGAGTGTTAATGGTATTGTTTTTGGACATGTTCAGCAAAGCAACAGCCTGCTGAAAGTGATGTCACATTCCTGACCCTGGTCCTCAAGTAACACTATTCTACAGATAAAAGATGTCTACCTGCTTCAACACACCTGACTCAATGGGTCTATCTGACTTTATGGCTCTATTGCAGACTGTGCAGAGCTTGTCACACTGATCTGAATTAGGTGTGTTGCTTCAGGGAGACATCTAATACCTGCAGGATAGTGTGCTTTGAGGACCAGTATTGGGAATCACTGCATTATATGGATATGTGTCAATAAAAAAGCTGAAAGTAAACACACAATTATAGCATTATTACTGCTACTTGTCACCACTGTCACTGAGACAGCTGTCGTCACTATCAGCTTGTGGGACTCTAGAAACTAGAATTGCATTTACTAAATAACATTCACAGAAGTGCCAAAAATCGGCCCACAGGACCGCCCACATTCAAATAACTTCAAAACTAGTTGCCAAATATATATCCCATTGATATATTAGCTATATGAGAATGCAATAAGCTAGTAAATAATTTTATCTTGACACAACTCACCTGATAGACGAGAATCGCACGGGGATTTGAAACAGGTTTCACGCCATTCAAATCCAGAAGTCTGTGATTAGTTGAACCGGATGTAATTCACACTTTTACTAGAAAAAGAATGAATACAAAAGGTTCCTAGATATGTATTTAATATGCCCCAACCGGCAATGGAGGAATGCATAAGCTGAACCGGCTGTTTCCGGAATGGAAACGGTTTGATGCAAATTCGGGACACTCAGTGTTAATTTCAGTGTTCAAGAATATTTAAGGAGGTTAAGTTAGAGTAAATTTCTTGATGCAAAGGTCTGGAAGATTATAATGTAGATTATAGTGTGATATATATTTAGTGTATGTACAATAGAATCGGTGTGCCATTTTGCCTCTCTCCCTCTGTTATATCAACAATTTTCCCCCATGTCAGACACGATTGCTATGGACTACTGAGGCATAAACAAATTATTTCATTCAACAGTCATGACAATTGGACACTAAGTCCCATCATGTTGTATTTTTATGATGTTACGTCCTCTATGACGTCAAACAAGTTCTTTGTACACCAGAACAACCCTTGCCAACATGTTTGTTTTGCTGTTTAGATAATAGAGTTGGTAGAATCGAATATACCAACTATTTCCCTCTGGGAAATTTCCCATGTACTCAGTGCTTGTGAAAGCTTCCTGTACACTCAAAATAAATTAATAGATAAACATTAAATACAAACAGTACATTAACACACACGACTACAAGTAACACACCATACATCATAATGAACACTGGAGTTGCCCCATGGTAATGGCAGAGTAGGAAATAAATATACTTTAATAACACACAAAAAAATGATCTTTTACCTGATAAACAAGAAAATTAAGAAGCAATACTCTGCATGTTCTCCCATTTCTACTGGGATTGAATGATTGCTGTTGAGTTTGTCAGCTGCAGGATGCCAAGCAAACCCAGAAGTGGTGTGAAAAGTCCTTGACTTAATCTGATCCTAAGAGTAATGAGATTGTTTAATTACCAAAAAGGAAAATCCCTCATCATCCCTCCGCTCTTATCTCTTTTTATGTCTCAAGTCACACTTTGGATTTAAATTTGGATCCACAAACGGTCCCGACTCAAAACCTTCATAAGCTCAGAGAAAAGCAGCGCTCACTTCTGTTTATCTTTTTAGAGCTATTAAAGTCATGGAGACATGAAATGAGTCTGAAGCGTTAAATTACATACTGTACAAGTTTATGGATTAATGTCGCTGCGAACGTGACTGCACTCAGTTTTTAAGCGAGTTTCTATAAGAGCCCATTAAACAGCTTTCTGCATTGATGTGAATTAATATCAGAAGAGGCTCTGCAGCTTCTCAGATGGCATTACTTACTTTTATGTGGCTGCCGCATTGACTAAAGAAAATCAACGCACAGAGTTTGTTCTGTATTCACATGAACCCCATGACTCAAAACTCAAGTTAATCTAAGAATAAAATCCCAAATAAGAAAGGAAGTGCCCAAAGGATCACCTCAATAAAAATAAAACAGTATGGATTATGTTTGATCCTTCCGGAGGTCCACCAACCAGAGGTCCAGTCTTGGAGCAGCAGCCCCCCACCTCAAGCAGTTGATAAAGAACCTTGGAGTACAATTGGACAGCTGTTTGAACATGGTGAGAAAGGTTCCTTCTGTTGTGCAGTCCAGTTTCTTTAAGCTCTGACTTCTGGCCAATGCTCAGCCATTCCTTAGTTGTGGTGATATGGGAGAGGCCGTCCATGTCTTTGTCAGTTCTAGACTTGACCACTGCAACACACTGTACTTTGGAATTTCACTTAAATGTTCGTCAGCACTACACATAGTTCAAAATGCTGCAGCCTTCCTCCTCACAGGAACTCCTATAAGTGCAATCACATCACACCAGTTCCTGCACTGGTTCCCAGTCTGGTTCATAATGGATTTTAAAATATTTCTGTTTGTTTTTAAAGCTCTGAATGGCCTTGCACCCTCTTACTTGTGTAAAATACTCAAGCTTTGTGCCCTGCTTATTGCCTCATACATCAGATATAGTAAATGGGGTGATAGCTCCTTCTCAGTAAAAACTCCTTCTCTAAAACTGTGGGACTCACAACCAGAACTGTGTTCCATATGTGACTTGTCACTTTTTTTAAGAGCAAGTTAAAGACATTTCTCTTCCTCTCAAGATAAGATAAGATCTTGAAGGCATAAAGATACTTTGGAAGAAGATGATGATTTCCATTCAAATAGTATTCTCCTACATACTGATAAAGATGAGAAAACAATTCTGTCCTTAGTTGACTTCCTACAGTACTTATTTTACTCCTTTAAAATATTCAAAAGACAGCTATGTCTGCACACGGTGTCAAATGACTTCACCATTCTTGTGTCAGAGTCTCTTATATTTACAAGAGGTTTTTGGATTGACTTAGTTTCCAAAGGGACAGGGTGTCTGTGGAGGCCTCTTTTCACTGTGCATTAAAGATGCATTGTGCTGTAAAACTTTCTGACCTTCAAACACTAGGTACCATAATTGTTTTATAGCACACTGAAATTTATAATGTACATTCCTGAAAACACAAGAAGACAGTATAAGAGAAAAAGAAAAAGTAAAAAAGATAGAATAAGATTTAAGTCTTTCACTGACTGGAGAGATCTCAAAGTAAAAGTAGGATGCAAGATGGATGCCAAATTAGCTATTGATAGGAGATACTTGATGGAGGAAATCTACAAAACTTAGATTTAGCATACAAATCCAAAAACAAAGAATATGCCTTGTATCATCTCAAATGAACACAGACCTATGTGTAATTCACATGAGCATATGAAAAGTTCCTTTCCAAAACGCTATAAAAGACCAATTTTGAAAGAATTTGTTTGTCATGCCATTTTGCTGTGTAGTGAACCTAGTCACTGCTCTGTCAACATTTCAAGACAAATCCCTATATTTAATTGTTTAAACTCCCTGAAAATCCAGTTCCTCATTCAAACCAATGGAGGGTCTAGGTACAAAGTTTTCCCCTAAACTATTCAAATGGATTTATAGCAGTTTGGAAAAGAACTCTTAATATGGGTTTTGTATTTCTTGAGAAAAAGTATTAAATGTAAAAATAATTGGATGATTGCCAGCTTTTGTAGTATACACTCAGATATGCAAATCATATTGAGGGTGCAACAGCAACTGATCCTGTTTGGAACATTTAAATGCAGCATTTGCACCGAAATACTTCATACAGACTGGATGGAAGTAGATTAGCTAAATGTGGTGGGAAAAGATAAATGACCAATGCATCACTTGTAAAAGTCATGCATAATGTTATGCAAGTTGGACACATTGGCACTGCATCTATTTTAACTCTCTCATTACGTCTCCGTAGAATTGGGACAATAAAGAACAAAAAGGCATCAGTTCAGCCTATAATGGGAGAAGGCCTGCAAGTTCAAACCCTTATGGTTTATGTGCTTGACAGATTAAACCCCGACCCTACATGCCTCCTTGAGGAGTTTCTGGTGTATCAAATAATGAAAGAGACCGAAATGCACAAAACGGTTTGATGATTTA
The DNA here is from genome assembly GCA_036024015.1 of Craterocephalus amniculus. Classification (NCBI taxonomy): domain Eukaryota; kingdom Metazoa; phylum Chordata; class Actinopteri; order Atheriniformes; family Atherinidae; genus Craterocephalus; species Craterocephalus amniculus. The sequence goes on along the minus strand of JAVQJG010184983.1, from coordinate 6,972 downwards.
AAAAATGTTGGAAATGATATTTTATTTTCATCCAGAGATGCTTCTGAGGAAAACAGCAGACACCAGTTCAAACATGTCAAGGTAAAAACAAACAGCTGAAACTGGGAAAGAATAAACAGTGAAATATATTCAAAGAAAGAAGACAAACATGAACCTATCTGAGCTTTAAACTAGAAATTTGTAAAAAAAAAAAAAAATTTTAACCATGTTTATCACATGACCAAACGAAGCACAATCTGAAGCAAGAAATGTCCTCCATCCCAGCAGCAGCTCCATGGTTGTTAGTCCAACAGCTTTAGGAGATATGCCAGCCATCTTTACATTTGAATCATTTCCCTGGGTTTTATTCTTTTTAAGATGACTTTACGTTCATTAAGACAGCTTGGTGCTCTTTGCTCATCAACAGCTACACATGCTTTTATGTATACTTGATGCTGGTGTAGTTGTTCTTAATTCTTAAGATTGTTTTAAGATTTTTTTTTCATAAGTGATCCAGATGATTGTCTGTTTTCTTACAGATGTTGTAAAATGTTGTCTTTGAAGTTTCTTTAGAGACGTTAAAGCTGGCTGTCTGTTTTTTTCTGTTTGAGTTTGATTCTACAGTGTTACTGTTTTGTATGTTTTCTATGTTATCCTTTTTTGTTTTGCTTCTTTACATTCTCCCTCTTCCCTTGTTCCAACTGTCAGGCACAGCATTAACATTAAACCATAACCAAAATAGACTCAAGTAATACTCAAGTTTTAAAAGGGACATTTATGTCTATTAAGCTCAATCTCATGGATGCAAATTTGATTGGCAACCAGACATAATTCTTCTGTCATGATGCTGGACAGGACAAAGTAAAGGAAAAAGAGAAAAAGAAAGAGACTAATTAACCTGTTGGTACCAGATGGCAGGACATTACAAATAAATATGTATTTTACTAACTCTTCCTTAAAAGTACCTACACTTAAAACAGGAAAACTAAGATTCTTGAGATGTGAATTATGTACTGCTTGTATTCCCGGCTACAATCATAATTGTAGATTCAGTAAACTCATAATTTCTGACTAGTTACCAATGTGGTTTACCATTGAAGTCATACTGTACTCCAGTACTAGCTGATGCTACAACAAAAAACTGTCCTGTTACATCAGCAAGGATCCAGTAAAAGAGTTGGTGCACTTCAAGTATTAAATCCATCAATACCCATTTTAGGCAAAAAAGTAAGGATTTTAGGGGGTTGACCTTTTGGATTTACTTGTAAATTGTAATCACGTTGTAATATAGTAAAGAATGATGTTAAGAGTAAGTCTTATCCTATTAAAACATTCAGAGAGGGCTGCTGGTGGGATTCTTGGAAAGAAAATCATCCTTCGTTCAACTAAGAATCCTTAGGAAAAACAGACCCTCATGGAAGAAAACATTTCTTGTGCCCTCACCATAAATTTAGCCAACATACATCTAAACATGGGGGTTCATCAATAAGTGAATTGTATTATGTAAAACACTGGAATAATGTGTTTTAAGTTTAGCTCATCCCACTGATGGGAATGTTGACCGACTGTAATGTGCTTCCTCGCAGTCTGTAAACCAGCAGGAACTGCTGTCTTTGCGTTTAAGTGTATTTTTCATTTCATCTGCCTGCAGCCAAAGCGCAGATGACACTTGTAAGTGGTGAGGTGACGCTATGTGATTTAAAGTCTCAGGAAATCAAACCAAGCTTCACTGAGAGTTTTGAGTGGATGCTGGAGAAAGACCTGACAGCTTCGAATTCACAGCTGCCATTCTGGCAGACAGGCAAGCCCAACATGTCATCAACTTTTCAGAGAGAGGACACTTTTCGTTCAGGGATGCTTCCATTTTTTTCTGCTGGGGTGCATCACCACATCTCCGCTGTTACAAAGCCTGGCAGATGAAATGTGCCATTTTGTGTGGCCTGGAACGCACAAATAAGATCCCTTACACTGTGCTGCACAAAACAGCCAGCCATTATCAAAGTTTCTCACTTATTCAGCAATTCCTTCATAACTCTGCTGTCAAACCTGAGTAACTTTACAACCAATGAAGCAAATAGAAACATCACTGAAACATTATCAGGAGCTAGAGTTCAGTTTCGGAGATGAGGAAAAAAAAAAAGAATAAAACCTCGATACAACTCTTTTTATGAATCGTTATCCCGTCCCTCCAGGGCACGGACTGGAGCAGGGAAGAACAGAGAGCGCCTGCTGGGAGACGAGTGCTCCTCCTTGCCACACATTATTATGAGCTGCAGATTGTTAAGTGTCAGCCTCCTGGAGTGTCAAGTTAAGAGGGAACAACAAAAGGCATCTGCAGCACCAGAGCTGAGATTTTCAACAAAAGAGGATCGCCGTCAGCAGCAGGAGTCAGCTGCTCCTCACATCTGCACGCGTACACTCGTTCAGCCCTTTATTTAAGGCGATCTGCTGAAAATTAAAGAGAAATTAAACCTTCCTGAATAACTATCTAACTATGCATGCAGAAATCAGAGGATGTTTATTTATTGTTGTTTAGTATAAGGAGAGTGTAACTTTGGTTCATAGTTCTGCATTATTTTGATACAGAGAAGCAGAAACAATGTGACTGTTTTAGGCTGTTATCTATACATCCATATGCTCAGTAGGAGGAATCGGTTTAGAGCTCAGCAGGTTGGTAAAAACTATCCACTGTGACACATGTTGATACCATTCAGCTATTAAAACAACACCCAGGCACAAAGTGGAGCTTAAATCTTTTGCTAAACACATTTATGTTGCTGCTGTTGAAGCTGGTTTGTCACATGGGATGTATAAAGACATTCCTGGCAGCTCTGCTAAACTGAATCCAAATTATGGTGGAAAGGGGTCATTTGCCACCTCCTCAGTGACTACAGCTCAGACAGACAGCTCCAGTGTAACATGGCGGCGCCCACCTCTGAGATCTTTTGTGCCCAGTTTTGCGCCCTGATGCAGCTTTTATCATCAATTTATCAATTTCTAAGACTCAAAGACAAAAATCATATAGATGATAGTTTGCAGGAACAAACAAGCTCACGTCCAACAAAAATGTTCAGCACTAAAAAAAGTCCTTTTACCAAAATAGATCAAGCTTTGAACTTGAGGAAAAACCTGTAATTTCACAGCTACAGCTGACCGAGCTGCAGGCACTGTGCCAGAGCTGGTTACCATGGTGACGTGTCACAACAAAAGGTATTGCGCTCAGCCGGTTCTTTTGTTAAACGTACAATTTTAATGGTAAAAAAAAATTATGAATTAATAATTGATTTAATATTTATTTCCTTGGTAATTGACCATGGTATGAGCAGGATAACGCTGGCCGAGGTCTCCATCATGAAACATTAATGGACTTTACGGACTCTGCTTCATGTCGCACGGTTCTGATAATAGACAGCTTGTCAGGCACTATCCTTTACACGAGTTGTTTTAGGAATTACATAAACATAATGTTTTAGCGTGTTGGAAGTATTCCCCTGTTTGAGGTGATCAAAGCATTAGTCTACACATGTTGCAACTTTACACTGTTATGGTCCTTTTTATTGAAAATAGCCCCATGTTAGACCACTTCACCCTCAACACCATGCTGGAAGTGTGCCAAAATATGGAACATGCTGTCATCACGCAAAACGTTAGCGGACAGTTTAGGCAGACAAATGATTCCAGGGAATCTAACCACTGGGACCCAATTCTCCATTCCTACAGCTGGGAAGGCTGTGAACACATCCATGACAAAGTGCTGTAGTTCAGCTTGCCTTCCATCCTTGCTCAGATTTCGCTGCAGCTACTGACTATATTTACAACACCCATAAGCTGAGACAATATGAGACAGGCTGTCTGGGCAAACTGGAGCTCATATAATAAGCTGCAGAGACTTGGAGAAGCTTGCCTGAGGTGCAGGCTGCTGCTGCCATATCAAGCAGTTTGTCTCACAGTTTTTACATCTGCACAGATTTCAGCTGCAATGTGCAGGTTTTTTCACTGCATGATGCAGGATACGACCATTTTCCTTTTGAAACACTGGGCCTGTTTCTGGGTCCTTCATTTTATACATGAGGGAAAAACGTGTTAAAGGAAAGATTAACACATTATAGTTTTACAACAATGTCGGTTCTAAAAGTAAAGCATGAGCACAATAAATGATGTGGAGATTTTAGAAAATGTAGTTGAGACTAAAAAGGGATTAGTTGGAGTGGCACTAGCCACCTTAGAGGGTCCATGGCATCATACCCAATAAAAACAAACACATCTTCAGGGCTTAGATTTATCAATTGTTTGTAGAAAGTGGCCTAAATTTCATCCTATGAATTTGAATTAGAATGATTGTAGTACAAATAAATCTGGATTGATCAACATTCAGGGGCCTCCTGTGATGATGCAAAGATTGTTGACATGTTAGTGACTTGACAGGCTTGCTAACTCAAGTTAAAGTGTTTTCATTGTCATTTTGAATTCCTGCTGAATTTCATTTCGATACAAAGTGTGGCAGCTGATATTCCTGTTCAGCCTATCGTTTGCCTCCCGGTAATTTGGCAGAGTTGTAGGATTTCACTCCACGCTATAACCAAACTCAGCACACTTTGTTCACACCGTACGGAACAGGTCTTCTGAGGAAAAAACACCCTCAGCCAACAACCTGTGAAGGTGTGTTCATGATATGAGGTACTGGAACATGAAAAGCAGCAGCTGTCAGGTGTGGATTCTGACGGAGGTGCTCCTGCTTCGTCCTCCACTCTCAGTGTTAAACACAGGTGGGTGCAGTAGGCTGATATCGGCATCAACCCCTCCGTCTCATTGCAGCATCATTCAGAAATGTGAGCGTGCAGCAGCTGTGACTGCAACTGAGGAGTGATTTGCTTCACCCAGCTGAGGGCTGTGGAAATGGTGGCTGTGCGGGTAAATTCTGACTGGAGGACATAACAGTGGCCACAAAGGGACTGGCGCCTCCACGGGAGAGGTGCTTAATGTTAATACCTTCATTTATTTCTGCGCAGTGCCGGCGGAGGAGGAAGGGCTCCAATAAAAGCAGTTTTTACCTGCAGCTGCTGGCAGACTGCTAATAAAACTCTCGCCATTTTGATCTATCCAGCACATTAAAATGGCACTTCCTCATTGTGTGAGGCGCGGTCATTGCAGGCCTGAGCGGCTGCAGCAAATAACCTCTCCATGGTGTCAGCGGGAATTATCAGCTAATCAGCAGCTTCAGTATGTGTGCTGTTACAGACTCCGAGCTTTCTTTCTCCTCCGCAGGAAAATAAATACAGCAGTCACTCAGAAGCCTTCCTGCTGGATGAAAACTGTAATTATCATTTTCAACCTCGCTAAATAAAGGGGGTTTTGTTTGGAAGAATAAAAAATATCTAAATTTTAGGTTGCTCCTTTCTACCTTTGTTTTGCATTCTTCCCACTCAAGAAAAATCCTCTCCCCTTTTTTTTCCCTCCAAATTATTTTTATTTTTTCTTTCTGCACTCATGCCCTTTTGACAAAGGAATGTCCCAGCGTTCCTGTTCAAAAATGTTTAGTTATTACTTTGTGCTGTGAATCTTAACTCTATGATGAAAGAATCACTGATCTAGTATCCTCTGTGAATTTGGATGATCTATTGACAAAAGAAAAAGGATGTAAAATTACATATGAACATGTGCACCATGGAAAATCTTAATAAAACACTTTTAAAAAATAAATTTTCTAGATTTTTTTTCATTGATGGCATAATACTGACACCATAGTTGCATAACATTTATGTATATATATATAAAAAGAAAAAAACATTTTATGCCCCCAGGGGGTGTTAAGAATTACAGGGGCTGCATGAAGGTTGCTAAATGTTAAATTTGTACATTATTAACACAGCTTTTGGATCATCAGAACCATGTGTGAAGATGAATGAAAGCTGTGATATTGCACACAGAGATGTTGGTTTGATGTTCATGGAGTTAAAATAAATTTAAAAAAAAATGTAAAAGAGCTTGTCATCAAATCTGAGCAAACAGCTGATTCATACATTTAGATCAAAACACTGTGGCACAAAGCTTATCTATAGTGAGTAAAACAAGCACAAGCAGAGCTCTGAATCAAAAATACACAAACCAGAATTCATCAATTCATTTTCTTTCACTTATCTAAGGGCGGGTCACAGAAGCAACAGCAAAAGAGTTGCTGAATCAAAGCTGATATTGTCTAAGGTTTGTTTGTGTGTAGGTGTGTGTGTGGAGAGGAGAGCAACTGGCTTGGGGCTTGCTCTTTTTGTGTCTCTTTTTGTCAGGAGGACCACAGCCAAGTGAGCAGCGGATGTGACGATGCGGGAAGGAAGCAATCCGGCTGCAGAGGCAGGAGTGTGCTGACCGAGCATAAGAGGGGAGACACGGAGCAGAGCGACGGCCGCAGAGGAAACCTGCTGCCATAGGGAGGGTGCCTTGTTAGATACATGAAAGAGTAAAGTACGCTTCATCCCTCCGTAGAGCTAAATAACCTCTCTGAAAAAATCATCCAGTTCAATCAACATTTTCTCCTGTTCCTGGTTGGATTTTGTTTGGGTTCCTTAGTTTTGCTATGGTTTGTTCATACACTTTATCTTTTTTTGGAGTGTGAAGTTTAATTTAAAACCTTGCATCTGGAGGAGCTGGTTGCTGTTTTTGAACAAAGGACGAGGCTGTGGCAGCCCTTGCACTGTTATCCTTGTCCACCAGCACAAAGAAGCAGCTTGAAAGGACTTGCCCCCTCTGTTGCTCAGTTACAAGGGATTTTCTTTTCAGCTTGGGCCTCCTTTTTACCCTGCATCTGATAAATTGTATATATTTTATCGAGACTTAGCCTATTGAGAGTGAAGTATTTTTACCTTTTAAATATCAGAAGGATTCATGTTGGTTAATTCAGCATTATAAGAAAAGAGACAAACACCAGAATTATGCTATTTCAAATGAAAATTCTTTGAGGAAAAGGAGAAAATACATAACTCTCGACAGGAGGTCTGTTCG
>JAVQJG010184969.1:0-17531 GCA_036024015.1 Craterocephalus amniculus | reverse complement strand
GGCGTGATAATTTCCGCATGTCACGGTCCTCACTCTTGTCTCTGTCGGAGTTTTTATGTCTGTACATCGAAGAAAAGTCTACTGTAATGCGATCACCGGTCAGAGTTACCAAGAAAGCTGGCTGCACGCTTTACTATTTAGCTAATGGACGTGCTTCACAACACATTTATGGGGTTAAGTGTTGATAGAGTTTTTATCCAAAAACGAGGCTGTGTGGACGCAGTTTTTTTCTGCAGGGAGGGTGGGAGAATATTCGGTTTTTTAAAAACCCGGGGACGTGTGTACATGGCCTTAGACTTCACAGGTACTTATGATTCCACCTTAAATGGCTCTATGCAACGTTACAACCTTAAATCTCTGGCATGTTTCTGACTGGTTTTGCACACTGAGATTTACGTATATTCCTGGAGCTGATGTTGCCCGGCAGCGTCCGGAGCATTTCATTACATTATTTCCTTTCTAAAGGATCATTTTACAACCACATTTTACTTTATAGCTCCATGTCAGCAACTGGACATCATCAAACTGGCTGTTTTGAGCGTGCACTGTATATGTCGCATTAAATAAATCATTGAGGACGTTATGGAGGGAAAAGAGGAAAAGAGAAGAAAAAAGGACAGAGTGAGGGATAAAACAAAGGTCAATCAGACTTTTACTGGCTGGAGATATCTCAGAGGAGAAACAGGATGCAAGACTATTAAAAAATGATATAATAAACTTAGATTGTTGGTACCTTGTCACAAATTTGTTTTTTAAAAATGTATTTTTATCCCATTGATTCAATTTACTGAATATAATTCATGTATCTATTTTGATATTATTTATTCAACTCTGCAGAGCGTCGGGGTGTATTTTGTCCTGTTGGCCCGTTATTTCCCGATAATGACCTGCATTCCATACATTATCGGTTCTAGATATTTCAGAGCTTTTCTTCTGCTCCTCTATTTATTTTGCTTTTTTTTATACCAGGGAAACTGTAAATAAGAGAAACCAATGACTCCCAACTGCTCTGTCTGTGAAAAATGACTTTAAAACAATCAGCTGTGTGACCTGCTGTAGATGGCTGTCAGTGTGCTTCAGTTTTAGAGAATCATTGTGGACGCATGAATACCGCTCAGCTAACAGTCTAGAGGAAGAGCAGTGAATTTTTCACCATCTGAAGCTACTTATATCATAAAAGTTTCCAAACTGTACAAATGAATCTTATGTTGCGGATTTTTAAATTACAACGCATTAAGGTAATTAGTAGTTTCCATAGTTTCGAGGGCTGTGATGTAAATTTAATCACCAGATATGATTGGCCGGCATGTCTGCTGTTGGAAAGAGATTAACTATTCTTCACCCTCCACCACAAGGAATGCTAGCAAAGTGAAGCAAAAGACAAATTCAGTTACTGCAATACAAGATGTCAACCAACTTTAAAATCAAAGCAAAGTGTGATGGTTAAATTCCTAGTGTCTGAGTCCCACCCAGGCCGTGAATGCATCTGGATAAACCTCGTCCTGTTTATACACACTGACTGACAAGGAGCAATAAAACATGATGTTGATGAGAGACCTTACAGGAAAACCAATGCTGTCACACCTGTGAAATGCTCTGTAGGGCAGCGGGAGGAAGCTACTAGCCGGAAAGTCAGGGGTTCGATTCCAGGCTTCCTGTGACTGCAGGCCAAAGTGTCCTCGGCAGTATAAATCAAAAGACGTGCGGTATGGGGGTTAAACGCCTTAATGGTCAACATATGACTAGAAAGGGTCTGCAGCACAGCCCAGTTACCAACCATGAATATTACATTTTGGAGGAGCTGACCCAAAAGATGGAAAACTATTTATAGGAAACCATGTTCATGTTCATTACTCATCCTAGATTATATTCTGCAGCCAAGATAGAAAAGGACAAAATAAACAACTGTCAGATGTAGAAGTATGTAAAATTTCTAAATGTAATCCCTCTAGACCTGTAATTTATTTCTCGAAAGGTCATTTTACAATGTAAGACAATGATTAGTTCTAAAATTAGTCTCCAACCAACACCCATCACATGACAGTTCAGGTTGAGACATTATACGATCCCGTTTACTCACCAGTTATTTTTCAATTCAGTAAATTATTAGAGCCAAAGCATTTATCAGTGTCTGATAATCACCCTGCATTCATTGTATCAGTGAAGCATGAATATTACATGTACCTCTTTATGTAATCACAAAAAGGAAACTTCCACTGCATTTGTTTACCTGTAGCTATTATCAGGCATTTTATGAGCATCTCAACCCTTTTGACACATCTGTGCATCACTATAATCTCACTAGGGCGGAGCATTGGACGGTCATAATCCTCATTTGGCCTGTGTATCAAGCTGAACAGCAAATAGGACTTGATAAATGTTTGCCTAGTCATCATGAGCAGAAACAAATATCTGCCTTAAACAGACGGGTGTATGCTTAGTGGAGGTTCTTCACAACTATTTAGAGAAGTCAACCCTCTAGTCTTCCATCTGTCCATACAGTACACAAGCTGTGTATTACCACATACAGTACTGCAGATGTACTATCAATTTCAACCTAAAGCTGGCCTCATGACACAGGACAACTCCCACCATGTGGCTATCAGCTTATCTGCCTGAGTGCTCGACGGAAAAGTCGGCTGCTGGTTAAATATTTAAAAAAACAAAACAAAAAAAAACAAAAAAAAAACTGATAAATAAAGTCCACTTCCAACAGATCATGTTCAACTGTACTTTTATTAAAAGACCAGGGTGCAAATATGAAATTAAAAAAAATAAAGACAAGCATATAATTTTTAAGCATTTAATACAAACTTAACAATATAAACTATTTCAGTCCCTCTTAACATGTAAGACACTGACTCAAAATACTTTGTTATACCGTATTTTTTTCTTTGTCAAGTATTGCACAATGTAGGTACAAAATTAATATTCATACGATTACATTTTTGTCCAAAGTATAGCAAAATCTTCTTAACCTCTTAACAGAAAATACAATTCATCTTTCAGAAAAAGCAAATATTCCTACATTTGAATTCCACCACTAAGGTATACTCTGTACACAATCTTAAGAATATCTGATATGTTTTTTTTTCCTTTCAAAGATGGATTTATTTAACAATTATCATTAAAAAAAGAAAAATAAGGAAAAGCTGCTGCAGCCATCACGGATCACTGGAGTAGTAAAAAGATATAAATGCAACACCATGTCATAGAAACAATATATACTCTGATATCTTACAAACTCTGTACTAAATTAAATTATACAATTAGAAAAAGACCAAGTAACCCCACTTAGTAGTGCCAATTCATAAAAACCAGCCTTGTCTTACCACCTGTAAAATACTGTAAGAGGCCAAAACTTGAAGCTTTTTTTTTTTTTTTTCCCTTTTACAATTTTTTTTTTGGAGTAGTTTCTTAAAGTAAAAAAGAAAAAAAAAATTGTGCTTGGTTGGCAAAAAGGGAAAAGAAAAAACCAATGATGCATGTTGAAGTAACCAAGCTTGGATGTGTTTGTACAACAAGCTTTTAGTAGAAACAAACTCAAGGGGGCACGGTAAAAAAACAAACAAAAAAAACACCCTTGGGCACATGCGCTTCACCGGTTAAACGCTAAATCCTCCAGTCCAGGTTCTACGTGTGCGTTTTTTTTGTTTTTGTTGTCGGTTTTCCTTCTCTTTGAGCCGCCGTCATTCATAAATAGCGCGTTGATGAGTTTAGTTAGCCATGACCGGCTGGAATTGCTGGTTAGAATACTGCATGTTGCTCAGGCTGAAGTTGAGGCCGTCCATCAGGGATTTGTCGTTGAGGCTTCCGTAGGCTGAAAACATGTCAAAGGCATTGTTGTACTGCAGTGGGCCGAGCCCCAGGGACCCCTCCCCGGGGAACATGGCTCCGGGGCTGGACTGGCCCTGCAGGCTGGGGAACACAAACTCCTTGGCGTTGGGGGACAGAGCAGAGGCCTTCTGCTGCTGGCCCAGGCCCAGCCCGTACAGCGAGTGCATGGATGTGGACATGGCTTTCTGCTTCAGTAGAGTGTTGACATTCAGACCCAGGTTGTTGGTAGGGGAGGTGCGGGCCGCCTTGCTGCTGCTGGTGCTGCTGCTGCTGTTGTTGTTGTTGTTGCTGCTGCTGCTGTTGTTGTTCCCGCGGCCGCTGCTCTTCATCTTAGTGGAGCCAAATTTAGTGGCAGCGAAGGTGGCAGTAGTGAAGGTTAAGGGCTGGGTGGAGCGTGGCATGAAGGATGGGCTCACGGCGGCGGACTGGCCGAAAGGAGGGGAGGGGGAGCTGGACTCGGAAGAAGCCCCGACAGGGTCACTGATTGGCATGAAGACCTGGGCCTCGGGGTTAAAGCTGTTCTTGATCTCCTTGTCCAGCTCCGAGCCGTTCTCGTTGTTATCGTCCACGTACAGCACCTTGACCGGTCCCTTCTCCCCGATCTGGTAGGAAACCTCGAAAGGGTCAATCCACACGCTAAGGTCCTGAGGGAGATTATTCCGGACATCTTCGATGTCCAGCCCGCTCTCTTTGGCTGCCTGCTCCACCACAGGATCCACCTTCTCCCCTACATGGATGCATCTGAACCCCGAACCTTTGTATGGCTTATCCGGATACCAGTGGCCTTCATATTTTTTCTTCAGTTGCCTCTCGAGCTCTTCGCCGAAGATATTCACACGCCGTCTGGGGAGTTTGTTGTATAAATAGGAAATAATAAAGTTGAGTGCTACTTGGATTTCAAGCTGCATAGCTGCGTCGGTGACAGTGGGGTTCCTTCAACCTTCAGAGTTGCTTTTTCTCAGTGTAGCAAAAAAACAAAGAAGAAAAAGAAAGAAAGAAAAAAAACTAAAAAAAAAAGGCAGCAGTTGTTGCACTTGTTCACCAAATTATTATCCTCCCTGCAGGGTAGGGTTCAAGATCTGAAAAGAGTCAAAATAGAGGCAGGGAATTATTTAAAAAGGTGATTAAACAAACTAATTATATTTAAATCTTCAGTAAGACTAAAAACATATCCCACAGTGTGCAGAGCTGCATCTGGGCTGTACAACATAACAGCTATAAATAAACACAGGCCACTGACTCAGATGGTGTCAGCAGTGCGCGCTACCCAGAGGTGTGGTGTGACAGAAACTCTCTCATGGCTGACCTCTGAGAGGGCGGAGGATCTAATGGCAGGTGTCAATAGTCAGATTTAAGATTGCCTCACTCTGGCACACGGACATGTTCAGACAAAACTCCTCGCTCGTGCATCGTGGGTGAAAAATGGGAGCTCATTAAGCGAACCAGGCAGGCTGTGCTACAGTACGCTGCGCGTCACGTACGAGCTCGAAACGAGAATTGCAATTACATAATCACCATTCAAAGTCTGACCACGACCATGGAGAGAGTCGCTCCGTTTCACCGAGACGCTGTCATAAATAAAAATATCCGTAACGAGCACCGTCCTCCCTAATGCCCTGCTTCCATTAGCTGGGGAACTAAATGAAGGGTGGCAGCAGAAACGCAGCGCGATGGACATCTACACATCAGATGCTATGAAGGTTTAGCTCGACCGGCTGCTTATCGGAGTTTCTCCTGATGATAAGTGTGTAGGAATACCAAATAAATACGCAAATGTCAGCTAGCTAGATGTTAGCTGACGTGACTGTCAACGGCTTTAGTACAAGCAAGATAAACGCATTAATTGCGGAATGACAGATACCAAGATATGAGGCATTTTAATAATCTCGTTGGATACAAACTTGATATTTGTTAGCAAGGCGTGGTTTACAACGATAAATTAAAAGGAAACAATGTACATCTGCTTCCGCTTGGCGACGTTACGTTAGTGTTTTACTTACATGGAAATGACAGCAGGTCCTTGTAGATCCGAACCAGTCCGCTCCGGGAGACGTTAAGCTCGCGCAGCGACTAACGTTGCTTTGTAGAGGACATAGAAAATGTCGTTGCCGACGATGTGACTGATCCAGGCGATTTCGCGTCTGTGGGGTTTGGTGAATCCGTCGTTTAGGTTTCCAAGCCGACTCCCCACAGCCTGGGAGTTATTACAACTCTGCCCTTTAAAACTTGGGCTGGTTTGTTTTTATAGTAGTCCTCCGCCACGGACACCGAGGAAGTGGTGATGCGGCTCGCAGAGGTCAACACCCATAAACGAGCTCTCATTGGCCAGTTGCTACAGCGTCATCAGCTGCCACAAAAATTGAGCTGTAATTGGACAATTTTGTGCTCGATCAAATTTAGGTTTCTATTTACAGTAGTGGTTTGCCTGTCATGTGCTCTGAACTACTTTATCAGACGAGGTTTTAGATAGAAATACGTTTTGAAGGCTTCAGGACAAAACGTGATCCATTAGATATTATTAAAACGAGTCTAAAAACGTCATGAAAAGGTTGAAAACAGCTGACATGTCTCTCTTTGTCTGGTGTTCATGTGTATACATGGCAAAGACTAATCAAATGCAATGTTCTGATATAAATCCTCAGTAGCCTGTCCAGCTATACATGCCAGCTTGAGATAAGCCTGAAATGAAACAACATATGGCTCCACTCTTCCCTCTACAGGGTTAAACAGAGCTAGCTATCCTCTGCAGCGGAAGGATACGCCTGTCAGTGGTGGTGTTCCTTGCTCCTGCCAATGACATTTTAATGTTCCTTGTGCCAGCTGTAGCTGTGTGTCTAAACCGTCCTCACTGATGGGTGTTTTTATGATACAGCACAATTTCCAGCTCTCAGTGAACAATTCACATCTCATAATTACCATTGCTGTAAATCCCTTGTTGTTTACATCTGATTTAATGTATTTTAGGGTCTGTGTCTGATTAAAATAAAATGGATGCAGGTCGCTTTTCTGGTCCCTGCATGTAAATGACTTGATTTGAGCCGTTGTGCACTGGAGAGGTAAAAGCTCTCCCCTGTCAGGCCCAAGGTGTTTGACGGCACAGCCTGTTCTCTTACCTAACATGGACTTCCCACTGCCTGTGTTTGCACAATAAATACAAAGCCACATGAATTATACAGTTGTGAAGGAGGCGGCAGAGCAGGAGAGGAGGGGTAGTAGGAGCAAGCTGTCCTTCAGAAGGAAGGGGGAGAGAGCTGAGACACTAAAGTATCTCCTCTCAGCGTCATTTGCCATGTCTGTGAATGTTAGCTGTGATCTGATGTATAGGAGAGCTGCCATATACTCGCACAGGATCTCTGGAGGGAGCAGCACAGGAGTCAATATAATCTCAGAGGCGTATATGATTGAGCTCAATCAATAATAATTCATTTAGATAGTGTGTTTTAAGACTCTAGATTCTCAAAATAAAGTGACTGCAGAGATGAAAAACTGTACACATTCACAGTCCCTTCCTGTGCCCAGTTAAAAATTAGCATAAATGCTGCAGAAAACACTGCCCACTCTTCTTGAAAACATCCACACTGTGGACAGCTTGTCACTGACAATAAGAGAACAGAAGCTGTCATTACTTTATATACTGACAGGGTCACTTTAAAGGAGCAAAATATAAAGAAATTAGGGATTTTACTCAGCACTGAGAGTCATCTAAATAAATAACCTTTAAAGTTGTAGCTATTACAAAATCAAATGTCAGTGACAGAAAAATTTTATATATAATTAATAACTGTGTTTTAAATTGTTAAAGCTGTAATTTTTTATCATTTTTATTATGAAGTGTAAAGGGTCCAAATATGTGGCAGCTGCCATATTTTTGCAGCCATTTTTTGTACGGTGTCCCTGAATGAACAAACTGAGCTTTAAAACTGCAGCGTCAGCCTTGTCGGAAAGGTTCTGTCAGGTTACCTGTAGTGTAGTCATCACTCACAGACAAAAACATGGTCATTTTTTCTTTGTTGCAAGAAAAAACTATGACAGACAAAACAGAAACCAGAAATCAAAGCAAAGAGAAAGTATATTATCGCATTAAATATATGAGAAAGAGAGTTAAAATAGAAGAGAACAAAGTAATAATAAAAATGGAAGGGAGGGTTATACCTACTGTCATGATAGGCACATTAAAATATATATTATTTAATCTGGGTTAATTAAGTATATAAGACAAGTTGCAAAAGTAGAGACCTGGTTTTTTAAAACCTGATAAAAGATGAAAACATGTTTATTTACAGAAGGGTTTTAGCCACTGATGGTCACCATCCAATGCAACTGTGCTCTGTATTTTAACTAATTTCTTTTTTCATCTTTACCACTTCATGTAAGTAATTTTCACACTCTTTACATAACAGTAAAATCCATGTGTTTTGTCACAAATTTACAACTAACCACCTCCATTCAGCCTCATTTATTTATTTATTCATTTATTTATACACAATTTTTCTTTTATTTGTTGTTATCAGCTTGATATTTAATCAGATTATTTTATTCTATTTCAGTCTTTTCCCTTTTCCTGATATTTCTTCCTGTTTTTATAAAACTGTAAATAAATCAGGTGTGTAGGGGTTAGCCCAAACATTACAAGTCCTGGCTTTATTTCTGATTCTGCAGTATTATAAAACCACATCCTTGCTGTAGCATACTCTGTAACGCAGTCCCATCTTAGCCAGAGGGCTGCAGGATGCTGGAGGCACAATGGCGACTTCTTCCAGCCTCCAGATTGAGTCTCAGCAGGGGTGAGAGATGAGTCCCCCCACCAACGAGGAGCTCGTGTGATGGATGACCCAGGCACAAACTAAACACACTGTGGGGGCCTTGGAGACACACCAAGGCCACCAGAGCAGGGCAGGCTTTTCTTTTTCCACTCAAAGCACAGGAAACGTGCAACTATTACCAAATATTGTGTCACGTTTCACTTTGCACCAGGCTTCATCGCTTCAGAGAGGAAGTTGGCTTCATCACCGCTGCAAGAAATTCCAAGCAGGTTCTCTGCCATTAAGCCGTGTATACTCAGTAAGTATGTGTTAGTTTTGGAGGCGGATAGGTGGAATAATAGTCCCACACCGTGCTTAACAATGACTTATTTGTTATTCTCCACCAGAGTGTGGATCTGCTGCACGCTGGAAGTTTCCTCCCGCTGTTGTGAGTCTGTCTCGGACCTGGAGGTGAACACAGCTAATGAAGTGAGATGTTGCAGCGTGACTCATGCAAAAAAATCTTTCTGTAAAGTCAGTCCACTTGTGCATTTTTTGCACATTTTCTTCACAAAGCGGCAAAATCCTTTTCTCTCTTCTCTGGCTTTGAGGCTGCAAAGAAGCTCCAAAATTCCCAGATGTGATCCTGGGATTTTGAGGCAGGATGAAATGCAGGACAACGTGCACCGCCCTTGGCTTGCTTACCAAGATATGAGGATTCATAGAAATCAGTTTTTGGCACATTGAATTAATCGAATTGGCAGAGAAGAGCCGCGCTGCATTCATTTCACTTTGGTTATTTGACCAACAGAGAAGTGGGATAGAGTTATTAGATGTAAGATGACTTCACTATCTCATGCCCCGCATGTGTGGACCCCCTTTCTATGATAAGTCCAGTGTTTCCACTTTAAGGGAGAAAGCAGCTTCTCCTTTATTACCCTTTTCATTTTCGGATTACAGCAGCTCAGGTGGTTCTTTTTAAAGCCGATTGTGTCTTTCAGTCCAAGATGAACAACTATAATTTACACACACCAGAATGAATCGGCCGCTGTGACAAACAACCGGCGCCCAGCTTGCCTGCAGTTCTTTATTAAACACCTCACCCTTTTAAAGACAGATTCACTTAATCTTCTTTTTCTTTCTGGCAGTTTTTTCTGACCTCTGGCAAAGTGCAGGACTACACATCTGTGTTTGTGAAGGATACATTAACAATAACCATAGTATGGTTTGTTGTTATTGGAATGCGACCCCCCCCCACACACACAGACTTTTTTTTGTTACTGTAAACAGTTCTGTATTTCTTCTGTGTATAAACTGTCCCATGTTATATTACTATTCAGCTGTTTATCTCTTTTTTTTCATTTTTATGGCCTGCAACTACTACAGCAGCCTTTATGAAAGATCAGAAATGCCATAAATAGAAATGAGTAAATATTTTCTGAAATATAGAACGCTACTACAACTACTTCTACTACTACTTCTACTACTACTGTCATTTATCAGACACCTTTATCCAAAGTGACTTCTGTTAAATGACAGTAGTAGTAGTAAGAAATATTTCAGAATAAATTTATTTATTTAATAATTTTATTTTAAGAAATCAAAGAGTAAGAGCATGAACAGGAACATGAACATTAAAATGTTTGGAGTCCAGCTGGACCTTGATGTTGTAATGTCCAGTGCTAGTTTTTTTTTCTTTTCCCACTGTAACAGGAGTCTTGTAGAAATAAACACGTAATTCACTATCATAGAAACGTCACATGGTCATGGCTTTGTTAGTGCTGGGTCAAGTAGCACCTGAACTACTCATTATTAAGTGTGAAAATGTTCTTTGAAGAGATGAGTCTTTAGTTTGCAGTACAGACTACCTTCATCTTTACACAAAGAAATGAAAAATGATTAGATTTAACATTTAATCATACAGGCTTAATTGATTATTTCAACATCTATGTATGTTCTATCAGGGCGGATCTTTCAGTAAATGGGGGTGTATTGTCATTTTTATTTGTAAATCACATGAGCCTCATTTCGACCCTGACATGTGAAATATGGAGAAAATGTGTGATATAAACGTCTCTTCCATCCAGCTATCCACCAATCAGCTGCTTAAAGTACAGTATGTAAGAATTACTGACATCTAGATGGACATTGAATACGAAGCGTGGGGTTATTGGATGGTGGCCTTCAGTGGCCAAAATCAGTCCAGACACAAAGATGTTTTTATCTGTGAGTGGATCCAGAGGCCTCAGATGCAACAATGACTGCAAAACTGTTAACTACTTCAACAACAATGTCTTCTATGGTTCTTTAATGGGATTACTTACCTCAGTGCTCTAGCTATGAAACAAAGCTGGTGCCGTGGTTTTAAAGCTTCACATACGAGTCATTTACCCACTCATACATGTGCCTACATAAATGAACCCATGGCAAATAATAAAACGCAACCTAATACTTAACGAATTAAAACAAGTTATTTAGGGAAAGTGATTGACACAATTATTGGATTCATAGCCTCAGAAGTAATGCATAATAAACTAAGTTAGGTGTGTTGGAGCAGGGAAACATTGAAAAGCTGCAGGACTGCACCCCTCATGGACCAGATTTAAAAGCCCTGCAATACCTGAACCTAGTGGGATTTTCAAACAACAGTTTTACATTAAGGAACATTTTCTGAAATTGTTTCACATTTTTTAGACTCAGTTTATCTCAGATTGATGATTTTCTGTGTCCAGTTTTCCCTCTGAGAGACTCTGCCTCTCTGAAATGCTCCTTTTATAACCGGTCATGTTACTGACCTGTAGCCTTTTGACCTTATTATAACAATTTCTCCTCGAGTTTTGACTCCTAACATTTACTTCTCTAGATTTTTGTTGCTTGTATTGCTGCCATTAAATTCAAAATGAGCTCATATTTTGCATGAAAAGGTGAAGTGTCTCAGTTTCAACATCTGAAATGTTGTTTTTGTTCTACTGGGGAAATAAATATGCAGATTTTTTGCAAATTGTCCAGTTCTGTTTTTCTATTGTGTTAGAATTTTAACAGTATCCCTTTTTTGCTGGGGTTTTAACAATCAATCAAATTCGTTTTTCTTTGTGTTTATATGATACTATGTCTATAGAGGAAACTGCATAATTCTCAAAATTGCATCAAATCTTTACTTCAAATTGGTCCCCAGTATATGCAGAAGAAGATACAATGGTAAAAAAGTTTACTTTGACTTACATTAGAGCTATTGGGGTTAGGGACCCATAAAGAGAAATGTATAATTTTGGATCATCCTTATTTTTATGATTATAGGTACTTCATTATACAGGGTGCAGATATAAAAATAATCTTAAACTGAAAAACAGAATCTCTTCTGAAACCACCAAATTGCAGTGTAAGTGTCTCACAGGTTCCAGTTACACAGAATTTAGTATTATGGTGCAGAGGACCAAGTATGTGATGTCCTCGTGTGAGGACGCTCATCGAGAAGAAGGTGATGCTCTGCTTTCAAGTGATAGAAATCTGAGATCTCACAAGGACATTTAGTATAAAGCTTCATTCACACATGGACAAGCGCCTGCTTTATTCTCTGTCACCTTTTGCGAACGACGATGAAAGCATCGTGAAAGTTTCTGATCTGCATCTTCATTCAGGAAAGAAAGGTAAAAGAGCCGTTGCATGTCAGCGTTCCCGTGTCAGGACTGCGTGGAGGTCGGGCGCTACGTGCCGCTTTCTTTGGAGCTGTTTACAAACGCTGTGGCAGGCAGGTGGAGGCCACCAAGCTCATTTTCACACCGCTGCCAGGAATGTCATTAATATACTCTGTGGTACATTTCGCCCCCCTCCTCCTCCTATATGCACAGACAAACACATTTCACTGACTTACCATGTGCAGAAGATGATGGAAGTGGTGTTTTCATGTGGAATACTAAGCATGTTGGACCCAGCAGCTTCATATCTGAGCCAGGTTACAGTGTTTTGACCCCTGGAAAGATTCATATCAAGCCATCTGGAGGAGAAGGAAGGTTACACAATAGGGGATCAGCTGTGCTCCTCCTATTTAAATACCACTCTGCTCTGCTATTTGGTTTCATGTCAGAGGATTATGTTTAGCATGCCGGCTGCTGTGTCATGAATCAGACAGCAGAACAGAACAGAGCTGCATTAAGCTTAATAACGCAGCCGTGGCACGGAGACAAGATCACTGTGTGTGTGTGTGTTTTTTTTCTGGCTCACACAGATCTGTACATGGCACAGCCTCACAGTCAGATTGACTTTTTGAGAAATTCAATTACACTCTGAAATGAACAGCCAGTGCTTGTGGACAGAACGGGTTTTGGAGCGAGAGTTGTCCATTGCTGAAGGAATGTGCCACATATCCATGAATACTGAATGGAGTGTGCTACAGTAGGCAGGCTGTCCCCATCACTGTGATTTGTATTTTTACCCCCCTACCTCTCTCTTTGCTCTTCTTCCATTTGGACTGTAACCTTCTCCCCCGCACCCGCTGCACGCTCCTTAAAACAGATCTCCGTCTTTCTCCTCTCATCTGTGGGGGCGAGACGTCATGCATCGTCGCCGTTCGGATATTGACGGGGGGGACGTGTGCATGCAGACGCTGGGAGGCATCCTTAAAACGCAGCCTTCTCCACATCGGCGTACACAGAGCCAGCTTTTAAACAGATCCTCCATTGAGAAGCCTTCAATTCTGTTTGCCAGAAATGATGTCAATGTAGCCATGGCAACTATTCTTACACATTACCCCATGCTCTTCACACAGTTTGAGTAGCACTCAAGTGCTATTTTTGCTGACAAATGTCAGCTCTCATCTCTTAAATGGCAATGAGGCTTTTTTTTTTTTTAAACATATTTTTTTAAACCTTCAGTAGTTCATAAAGCTGAGGAGGGAGAGAGCTGAATGTGCCGCAGAGACAAATGTGATTGCTTGGATCCGGCTTCCTAAACAGCTGACCAGGGTGAGAGGGAATAATGAGCCTGAAATCATGATCACTCAAACAGAAAGAGGGTAACGATGGGTGCAACTCGAACTCTTCTCATTTACATCATGACTTGCAAATGCCCTTATGGCACCTACCCTGAAGAATTAATAGCTATTGGCTATCAAGAAAATAGATATGAGCTAATCTTCCCCCAGCAGCGCCGAGAGCAGCAGTGCAAGCTCCCTGGTTCAGGGAGCTGACACAGTGCTGCTGGAGTAACAAGAGAAGGTGGAGCAATATTTCGCTGATGGATGTCCTTTGATAGAATACGCAGAAAGGTGATAGGCTGGGGAAAAAAAAGAGCACGAGAACACAAAAAAGAGCCTGGATGCAGAAAAACAAGTGTTTCTGGGGGCCGCTGTTACTGTGTGCAACTGCATCAGCAGCTCAATGCTGTAATCTCCGGGGAGGGAAGAAAGAAAGTAATTGTGACATTGCTTTTTGGCTGGGCATTACTCCACAGTGCAATTCAGCCCAGTAATCAGAAAGTGTTGGGGTGAATCGCCAGCACGGTCAATTCAGTCAATTCTGCAGATTTAGATGATGAATAGAAATAGCAAAAGTTTAACTGCAGTACACCTGAATGATGAAGTAAGGACAATCTGAGAAACTCTGCCTGTTACGTCTCCATACTTCCACTTAGGGTTCAGCCTACACAGCTCCACACACATTATAGAGACATGATGATGTTACTCAGACAGTAAACACGAATGGCTTTGTTTTGGTTCATGTAAATAATTTGCATACTCCTTCTTTTGCATATATTTATATTTTTATGAGCTAGTGCACTCTTGGAAAAGATCCAGTGTAGTTTTGTTTTTATCTGAGAGGGAGATTTTGTCCAGTTAGAGTCCTTCATAATGATCCTTGAAACCAGGTGAGCACAGAAGAACAGCGTTCACCCAGTTGTACTGTGCTGGTGTCAAAGATGAGTATCTCAGTTCATAAGAACTTTAAAAATATAAAGTTATCTGTAGAGCGATATTAGAAATGAAGAACTATTTGACTCCTAAAGTTGTGTTTTTCTGACATTTCTGACTTTACATGAAAAGGAAGTGCTGCTTTCTCATGTACACAACACAGTGTGCTAGCTTAAAGCAACAGTTTGCCTAGCTCAAGGTAAATGGGGACATAAAAGTTTCAAAATTTATCTACCAACAACTCTAACCAACCAAACTGTCCTAATAATGTTCTTTTTTTTCGATTAATGTGAACCAGAACATAAATATTACTATAAACAGTTTAAGAGCAAGTTAAATTGCTAAATGTAGCTTGTAGCTGCTACTAGCCAGCTTAGCTAAGAAGCTCTGGATGAAGTTAAGTCCATGGGAACTGAATTAAATTAAAACTAGATAGAGAAATGCCCTAAATTGTTGCTTGGCAGGTGATACAAGTGTCTGTTTCAAACTTTAAGAGACTCCCAGGTAAATATTATAAATCATTTTCATGAAATATTGTCCCCTCCGATATGGGGTCATACAACATTTTTGCATTTGTTTGCAAAGAAAAAAAAGACGTTTTTGTCAGACAGGTGACATGTCTGAGAGAAGCACATTAAGATTCTCAGTCAAGGTCACACCAAGCATTATAGCGTTACTCTTTAACACTATGCACAGTGATATAGAGAAAGTTTTTCTGTTTTTCCCCAAACACAGTCAATAGTTTTGTGGTATCCAGCAGTATTTTAGAACACAACACATCTGCCATTCCTTGCATGAAGCCTATAGGACTGTGGTCCAATTAAATGATGTTTAGCTCATCTGTGCATCTGTTTTATTCAGATTTGGCTGTAATTCTGACTCTTGCTTCAGAAAAGGACCAACAGACCCTCATGAATTCTGAAATGTTTGGCTTTTTATACATAGATAAGAATGTTTTCATGCATGTATTATGCAATATTGATTATGCAACTAAGTAAATTCAATGTGTGTGTGGTTATCATGCACATTAAGAGTTCTGAGTTAATGGTTCAAAATCCTGAATAACAGACTTTACTCATTCTACAACAGATTTGAACCTGAAATCAGTTTTTGAAATGTGTTTAAAGTCTACCTTTCTCTGTGACTAGGTATAAAAAGCAGAAACAAGCAGTCACAAAGCAAAACATCTTGCTCACTGCTCATGTGTGTGATAAGCCTCCAAATAATCTGAAATTTGACCTGAGCGGGTCACCGTTGTGTACGGTTTATCTCTCACCATCTTAGCCGTCGTCATTCGTCCGCTTGTTACGCCACCACCAGTGTGCACAAAGCACAAAGCCATTCAAGGCCACTCCAGCTCTCATAATACAGCTGAGCTGTGTCAATCCCACAACCCTGCTGATGTTAGGAAATATCCACTGCCTAGTGGGACACGAGGACTCAAAGTCTCCACACCAACAGCTCAACTTAAACTGCAACAAAGAGAAATTCCTGCATCCTGTTTACACCTTTAATAAGATTACTTTACTAAACAGGTACTAACAGTACTTTACTAAACAGGCTATTCATAGTTCCTATTCACAAATGATAGGTGCTGTAACTCCAAATGTATCCTTGTGAAATAATTCTACCCACTTTGGTTAATTATTTTGTCTTTTCTAGAGCCATGGTTTCTGTTGTACAGTATGTGCGCTCATAGCTGGTCCAAACTTCAGTAGCTCAATAACGAAGGGTAATTTCTGCATTTCAGACCTCCAGCATGCCAAAGCAAAAGCTATGATGTTTAGCTTTTACTACATTGAAATGTTGCCAACTTCTCTCCTTTATTCTTCTTAAAACAAGTTTTGGTTTTCTGGCAATATGTGTTATTTTGTACCATTCTTCCCATAACATGAATACATAGTATGTGATTCCACGATAGGTTCAGTGCTAGCTAACACTAAGAGACAGTTTTATGATGAACTTAGTCATGATGTTATCATGTTTAATGTGTGATTCAAGCTGAATCATACCAGGCTAAGACCATGAAGTATGGTGATGATATTTTGGTTTATGAGCTGATCGGACTGCCCTGTTCACTTTAATGAAGGTTTAGCAACAGAGGCTAAATGGACTGCTGAATGAGAAAATAAACATCATTAAACACACTCCAGTCAATAACAAAATTATTAATCAGCTTGTTTTTTGATGCTGGCTTGTCACATAAGCGCAGGCAGTGATGTGGAGCTGTTCTTCTTCTGTTTGATGTGTGAGGTACTGAAGAGAAACATTAGCAGGTTGACAAAGGATTTAAAACCCTACTTTTACGGCTAAAGCTCAACCAGGTTTGCTTGGCTGTGTGATTTTCGGACATACATTGACTATATGTTAGGACTACAGGTAGTCCAGTCTAGTACCTGTAAAGTCTTCCTCCACAGCCATGATAGAAATGTAATTGAGTGAGAACACCTGTACAAATCCATGCATCGCCTGGTTTATCGGACCAGCTTATGAGATCAGCCTGGGTGGGTTTTTCTTTGGTCATAGCTCCAGATCACATGACATCTTTCTTTCAATAAACATCAGCGTCACACAGCGCATGTTTCCACTGTGTGACGGTTCATTCCAGATGCCTCGGAGTCCAGGGAAGTTCTCTTCTGAGCGATTATCTTTTTGTGTGTATCCTCAGAAATCGGCATTACGCATTCGCATGCTGCCATATATGAGTAACCTCTAGGGGCAGTGCAAGGACCAACGTCACCAGACAAAAGGTTTAACATTAAAAATGATGGAAAGGTTTTAAGACAAGCTCACCATCCAGACGAATCAGATGACTGCGCTGGCTCAGCAACCACTGATCTACTGAGTCTGATTTCCCAGCAAATAGCACAGTAGAGAGAACTTTTCCATATTTTACTGTCCAGTTCTGGTGAGTCTGTGTGAGCTAGAGCATTAACGAGTTGTGATTTTTTCTGGTCGACTACTTGACAGTAAAAGTTGAAGTCGAGTCGATGCGTCGTTCTATGACGTCACCATATTGAGGGGGGGGTAATGCTTGTCAGACAGTA
>JAVQJG010184940.1:0-35391 GCA_036024015.1 Craterocephalus amniculus | reverse complement strand
TTGCACACTTTCTGTAAATCCAATAAACTTCATTTCACTTCTCAAATATCGCTGTGTTTGTCTGCTATATGATATATTTAACTGAAATTGATGATCCAAACAACCAGTGATTTATAAAGAAAAATCTTAAATGATCAGGGGTGCCCAAACGTTTGCATATGACTGTATAGTAGGCCTATTGAATTGAATCATAATCAATTGCTTCCAATTTGAACTCCTTGGTTGTTTTCCCGTCTTTGTTTTTCTTCCTTGATCTGGTATGTCATGAAGTCAAGTCAATAATTAAACCAAAAATCACTTCTCATGTGATTTATATCAGAGGATGACATTTTATAATATGTAATTTTAGTATAAAACAATAAGTAGAATAAATGAAAATGCTGCAAAAGTTAAGATATTGTCACAGGCTCACACTCACCCTATTGGAAATACATTTACAAAAATCTGTATTTATATTTAATATTAATAGAAAAAAGTAAAAAAAAAAAAGCTTTGTTTGGATTTGTGGATGGAATTATCCTTTTTCCTTTCTTTATGGATGCTTCAAAAAGAAGGAAGGATAGTGGCTCCCATTATAAACATCACTTCATCACCATCACTGTACCGTTTCATATGGGCTTTGATCACTTTTGTTCTGGTCTTTCTTGTCTGAACCGATATTATTCTGTTCTTCTTCTGTCCTGCACTCAGCTTGGGTTCCATTCAGTTAAAATCATATCATACAGTGATGCTGAATGGTACATAGCTGTGATTGGTTAGTCATCACCTCAATGTAAACGACTCTGCAGAGCTCCACGCTTACACCCCTCCATTTTCCCTCAAGCTGTTTAAAATTAGGGGAAACTTCTCTCCATAAGTTGGGGATATTTGCATCCACGGTTCACAGACAGTGAGTTTGGATTTAGCAGTCTTTTGTTTCTTCCCCTTGCAGCTGCACTGTTGTTGTTATAATCATGGCCAATTCATTCAGTGCAGAAATCGCTCTGTACTCCTCATTTTAAGTCTCTTTGGATAAAAGCATCTACCGAATCAATGCTGAACACACACACACACACAGCAAAGTTGTGTGTCTCATATGTGTTGCCACAGCTTCACACACGCTTTGTTGATAAACAGCTGATCCCCACCCACTGTGAGACGCTACAGCCTGTAATGGAAAATGATGTGCTGAGTGGTACGGTGCAATATGGCACCATGTCATGGATAAACACCATTATGAGAGCTGGGCGTGTTCATCAGTTGATAACATTAAGTAGGCTTTTTATATATACATGTATATTTTCCCACTGTTTCATTGGTTTAAATACAATTTAAAAGGGAAAGCTGAACGGAAACATAACCATCCCTTAACAATCCCAAGATTCTGGATAATCTACTTCCTGAAAGGTTTCTGTTAACAGTCAGGATGAAGAAATAATTTATGCCTTTGTTTTTTTTTGTTTTTTTTTGGTAAACCATGAGAATGAACTCGGCGTAGGCGTGTTTTCTTTCGCTGTATCTTGCTGACATGCCACTCACTGTTACCTAAAATAAACCCGGGGCCCACGCTGCAACAAACACCAGTGGATGTCTTTTGTCTCCTGCCTTCACAGGAGGCGTGAGTCTGCATCGCAGATGGTGTGGGTGGGGAAACGATGACTCGTACCTCTTTTCACTTGAACATTTTTTGTGTTTTGAGCTCTACTATTCTGAGGACACCTCATTGGTTAATTTCTAACAGTGTTTCCAGATGTGAGGTCACATAAAGGAAAATGTACCACGCACATGCATCTGATGGCTCAGAGTCACTGTTAGTCTCAGCTTTGCAGGATCTTAACTATTCCTTGCTTTCATTTAAGATTTTCTAATCAGTTTAATGTCCCTCCTCTTCTAACCATATTGGTTTATTTTAATTGAGTTTCTGCATATTCAAGACATTCTCTTCACCCTCAAATAAATCTTCACACATCCCTTTTTGTATCCCAAAATCTGTTGAATTCTTTTGTAGTTTTATAGAGAAACTGATTTATCTGCAGATCATAAACCAAAAGTGAAGTTGGTTTATGGTCTGCAGTGATGAGTCCTTTCCTCCTGATTGGTTTTACATCATGTAGCTAATTTAAGTGTATGTCATTACTTTGAAGCATTATACTCTCATACAAGCTGTAAAATATTCAGATTTTGCTCATTTTAACTTTGAAATTAGTTGAATGAAAATGACCCCTGCGCTACATGACACAAAAAAAGTGTAGTTTACTGTAATAGATGTGGACCTTGAAGTGAGAATGCGTACACATCTGCTTTACCGTCTGCAGATCTACAGGGAGTATTTAGAGAACGCTCTCTCTCTGGGTGACAACCCCGTCAGAGTTCAGGGATTGCTTTAGTAATGGATGTAAAAGCAGAAGAATAACTGCACTTGGATCTCTCTTGGGTGGCCGAGCTGAGCTCCAACTTGTAATGAAATAGTAGAGGATAGTGCCTGTGGAAGTGACCTCATGTTATTATATTAGCAAGCTTAATGTTCTAAGTGTTAATGCTTCTTTTCTCCTTTTCCACATGACTAAAGGCCTCAATTGTACCAGTAAAGAGCAGGCATAAATTTGGCAAACCACACATACACAGGCTATTTATTTATAGTACATCCATATTCTTGTACTGCAGTGTGCAGCAGATAGGCCTTCCTCTAATTGGAGTTTATTGGTTTTACCACTACTAGTTCTCTGAAGTTGGAAAGCACCAGATGTGTGCGTATGTATGTATGTATGTGTGTGTGTGTGGGAGCTGTTGTGTTGTGTGAAGGTCAGCGCAGGGGAACAGGCCACGCTTTGAGCTCCACACTGTTTGATCAATACAGTGTCCTAGCAGCTGCCCTACTTGTGGCTGTGCAGAGGGATACACGCAGCACAAGTGAAAGCTAAACGAATCAGAGATGAATTAGGCTTGTAATGCACTTCTTTCTCTGCGGCGCCATTTACTGCTCAATAAACCCCACCAGCAGGATGTTTCAACCAGCTTCATACATCAGGAAGTGTGTTTTTCACCTCTGATGAGCATTCAAAAGGGAGATAAATACACAGGCAGTGCATGTAGGTGTTTTTTACTTTCACTGCCTCTCCTTCAGACTGTGTGGGTGTGAACGGGCTGTATTTGACTGACGGTATTTGGGGAGTTCGATGATTACATATTTCCCCCCACAACTCGTTTCATACTCTACTTGCTGCAGCAAAAAAAATCCAGGTACCATCAACTAACATGAGTTCTGTTTTTAGCAATGTGGCACTGGAAGTGAATTTAGTTTTTTAATTTAGGTTTATGTCAAAATGTCTGCAGCTTTTTCCATTAGAGTTGAATTAAATAAGAACGACTCGAGCCACGTAGATTACAGAAGAAGACTTTGTCCCAAAAGCTTTGCTGCATTTCTTTAGAAATCCTTAAAGCAAAATAAATGTGACTCTCTGTAAATTCTACAACCACTGTAGGAAAGGGTTTTGCTTTATATACTTTCTAAATATAGTGCAAAAGAAATTATAGCTGCTCCTTGTAATTTAAACTTATTTAAACTGTAAAAAGAAGGCCTTACAGTATAACTGATAATCTAATCAGATTTTTACTTAGATATTGCTTTATTATGAACTTTTCCTTATATTAACTTTAATCGCCCCCTGTTACTCTCTGTAAAACTCTAAAGCTTTAGTATCGACTTACAGAAAGTCATGGCACAATAAGAAAGTAAAGTAAGCAGGACTTTGCAGGCACTGCAACTAAAATGTACATTTAGGAGTACCATGGTTCCCATTTTTATTATCTTTATCTTGTGAAACACCCAAAGGGAGTGAGGATTTGAATGTGTGTGTGTGTGTGTGTGTGTGTGTGTGTACACACATTTTTGGGTTGGGTTAGCACTTGTGTCATCCCAAAGTCCAGTTTAGCCCAGTTTCTTGTTTATTTTTATAACTGTTAACTGTTGAAGCCATCACAGCACCCTGCAGTGTGGGGGGGTGCTGGGGCTTCTCTGTAAACTCTCTCTAACCAAATAATTTAACAGTACTGCAGTCAAGTTGGAAATGGGAAAAAGTTGTGGTACAGTCAATTTCAGCTGTGTTTCTAAATTTTTGAACATCTTCAGCTTTGAGCACCACTGCTTCGAACGGAACAAGTTCCTCTTTAGCCCTGTTACGCACTGTAGTGGAAAAGTGTTTTCCATTGCAAAAATACAAGAAACAATCATCTTAAAAGCTGCTGTGACGTTCACTTTGGGTTAGAGCACGTTAGAAAGAGAAGGAAAAGGATTTCAGTATTTGACAAACATTTTATAAATCGGGACAGTGTTGTAGGCAGAAAATGGAAGCAGTCTCTGGTGCAATCTGCCTCATCCCTCACTACTTGAAGTGCTGGGATGATTGATGCCTAATGGGCCGCTACAATATGTGCTGCATTGTAATGAAGACATTGGATGCCATTCTGCAGGAAGTAGTAGGAAGCGGATAAGTCTATGTTTAGGCATTTGAGTCTGTAATTACCGTGGATTTAACAATATTTTCTTTTGCTTAGTCTTGTCCATGTTTGTAGCGTTTTTATATTTGGTTTTACACGGAGAGGAATGTTCTTCCATCACTTCATACTGTAGCTGTTTCCATGCAACAGATGGCCGAGTGAGAGGAGAGACCAAGCTCACTTAGTGGAAAATGAAGACAGATTGATTTATAAATGCAACATAATCACAACAATGAGATTTTCTGAAGACTTTTAACAGCGTATGGTTAAAGAACATAGCTAACTGATGATTTTATCTGCTAACTGAGGATGTTAGGTACTACATCCCAATGTTATTCCCTGCGGAAGCACGCTTTGTTTTCGTAACCGTTCCCTTTAAAGTACTCACTTCCCTTTTGCTTAGAAGATGCTTTAGTCTCGACCACATATCTGATGTGAAATCTATAATGCTATTACACTTATCCAAACAAGCAGATGGTATCTTCCTTTCTGAAGCAACCTTGGATAATAGAAAATTAATTATCTAGATTATTTAATTATTTATGACATGCTTCTTTCTCCTCTTTGCATTTAACACAAAGCTTTCGACAACATACTGATAGAGGTATACAGTAGCACCTCCACCGAACACTACAGGTCTGGTAGAGAGAGACCGGGGAGTTGTTTCAGAGATATTTGGTTGAAGAATTCTTTGTGATGTTTGTTGGGAGGAAGCTGAAACGAAATGGGTGAAATCCAGGAATTTGAAGGCTGGAGTCTGGGAATTTTAAAAAGATGGATCAAATTAGATGTTTGTTTTTTTTGGTTTGGTTCAGATTGGGTTTACTTCCTAGTGCTATCCTCTACAACAGTGGTTTCCAAACTGTGGGTTTCAGGGGTTGCCAGATAATTGTTAGATATATCTATAACCTATGTTTATCTAATAAATTTGAGATTTTGATCATGGCTGTCAAAATGAAACCATTAACAAAGAGATCAGTCTTGATTTAACACTTGTGGATTTATGCGTTAATGTGGTGCAGAATTAGTCTTCCTTATTTATGAAGACAGACTGGTTTCAAGCCGGCACGGTGACCCGTCTCATATGTAATTAATATCTGTCATCACCAAAGGGAGGGTCATGAACACTGATAAATGTCATTGAGGGCGTCAAGACTCAAAAAGTTTGGGAACCAGTGCTCTACACACTCCCCCTCATCCCCTGCCCCTCTCTCATTGGTCAGTAACTTGAACTGTGTACATCTGCAGACGGGCTGGATGCCACAGAACTGGGCCTTCTCTTCGCTCCCAGTCAGCCAGTGTTTTTGGCGAACGTCGTTGTGAATGTGAACAATGAGAGGCCGATGTGAAGCAGCTGATTTTCTCTCTAAACCCCCTCTCTCTCTGTCCCTCTTTCTCCGAACAAGCCCCCTCCGCTCGTGCCCCCACCTTCATTTAATGAAAGGAGCCATTGTCTCTGGCCTGGATTGAAAAAGTCGCACATTGCTTTTCCTTTCTTGTCTTAAATACTTTGCCTACTTAGATGAAAAGAAGTTTCTTAAAGTTGTATGTACAGTACAGCCAGAAAGCAGACACTCTGATATGCTCCTGCACACACACACACACACACACACACACACACACATGATTTAGCCCCAAAATAGCCCTCATTAACATGTACGCACACTTACATAAAGCTGTTTTGAAACATAAACATGCATAATTTGTGTCTGTGTGACAGCACCGGTGTGTGTGGAAATCTCAGATTCCAGGCCCTCTTAGCACGCCGGGCACCCAGCAAAGCCCCACCTCTCTCCACCTCCGCTGCCCTCCTTCTCTATGAACCAGCACACTTACACCAGCTCTGACCGCTTACCACAGCTCTGCACGGGCCCGACTCTAGTCCTCTGTCTTCCTAAGTTTGCCCAGAAGAACCTGCGTCTGGGTCCCCATCATCGGCGGATGCAGCAGATCCATGGAGCGCATATCTTAACCGTGATGGGTTGGCAGGGTTTTTGAGGGGAGAGGGGGGGGACCACAGAAAGCTGAAACCGTGGCTCGATTTCAGGAAAAAGCCAAGGCAGCTACCCTGCCGTCCCGTTCCTGTGGAAGTCTCCCAGGAAGCGGCCGACTGCAGAGGCGCGTGGGTATCTGCAAGCTGGAGGACTGCACCTTCGACAGCTTCGAGCTGCTCTACAGTGGAGCTGTGGATAGACTGAAAAGTCATAAAAGTAGCCTCAACTTCAGTAAGTTTCACCTTCAATCTCAGGAAACTTTGGGGGAAAAAGCTTCAAAGTATGTTGCAGACCTTTATATGGTAACTGACTTTTTAAATCTGCACAATTGGTTGAACCTGATTTCAGCAGATTTATCAGTTAGAAATCTATTCATTTCCTGGTAAAACCTTTTCAGACTCGCTCACTTTGACCTCAAACATCCAGCAGCTTCTCTAAGCGGATTAAAAGTGACATTTCTGGCATTTAGTTAATTTCTTCTCTATGTTGCAGGTTAGTAGTCTTACCTGTGGCCTTTTAAAATGTCCAAACAGACCCTGTCATATGGTAGCTGTGTAGAAAACAGCCGTCCAGCTTTGGAACAGAGCAGACGTATTGACAGAGGTATTAATCTAGTGTCTGATGTAGAGCAGAACAGGCAAGCGATTGTACTGTATCTTTCTTTATCTGACACACTTAGCATATTGTGTCATGCAGTAGCTGTCCTATTTCTAGCCCGGCGTTATGGGCTCATGGAATGAGGCATCTCTCTTTGTGGTGTTACAGTAGGAATCGTGGTTTTATTGTGGATGAAACGAAGCTAGAGACATCCCTACTTTTATTTCATCACTGAAAGGGTTTTACTGTATTTAAATCTTAAGAATGTATAGTTTTAGTCTGTTTCCACACCTTTTATTTCAGAGGTTGGAGCCGTTTGTTTCACTTCCCAGACACAGTTAATGCAGGTTGCTTAGTTAGTTTCACTTTGAGGACTTTTGCTTTCTCTCTGCCACATGACCCTGATGGGAAACATCCAGTCATCTTGAAATCCTCAAATGATGTCCGCTCAGCTTTGGCATTCAGCATAAATACTTTTTGCCTGAGTGCGTTAGAAATGTATCTAACAGGTTTATGTTTGGTTGTGGAACCTCATATATGGGGGCAAACTGGCAAACATTAAGCCGCTTAGCCCTCTGCAACCTTTGAGCGGCTTCTCGCTTGTACGCATGATCACACATTCTTGTATTAGCAGGTGGGGAGAGGCAACCTGACTGGAAGCGCCCTCCACTGAACTTACTAACCACTAATGTCAGATGAGAAAATATCTGGCAGGGGCATCGCACACGATGTGGAAATCCTGGCGCTTGTGTGTCCTCTCCCGGGGGTTGAAGCCGATGCTGGAGCTGCAGGAGGCTCAGACAATAAATGTTTTATCAGGATTGATGTGCAGGGATAAAGGACGAGCGTGATGTATGAGTTTGGGTGAGAAAGAGATGGCTAGTCTTGTAATATGAAACACCTACTGTACTGCGTGTGTGATGAAATTATCTGCCTGCTTTTACCTCCGTCTTCACTTTCAGGACTGCTGGCTTCTTCAAGCATGAATATAGATATACGCGGCCCTAATGATGCTTATTTATGTGAATTTAGGCTCTGAGTTCTGTGCGCCTCTACGTGTACTTCCTTTGTAGGCCCCCCTCTTGCAATATTCATGTGCCCTCTTAGTCAATGACAATAGGCTGCTGATGTTGCACCCCGGGCTTAAAAAGTCCAGATACCTGAAACCACTTGATGCCGAAGCTGACTGACGAAGAGGAAGTGCTGTGCGGCGGCAGGTGAAGGATATGGATGAATGGAGAGATTAAACGGAAAATCTCTCCGGCTTTGTTGGTTGAAGCAGCATATTCATGGAAATGAGGAGCATGTGTTCTCCTAAAGCATAATTAATCACCATGAAAACAAACTAATAATCTCCTTGTTTTGTGTGTTTTTTTTTTTTTTCCCAGAGGAGGAGCTGAGGAAGCTGCGGGAAGAGACCAATGTGGACTCCCTGCGGCAGGAGCTGGAGAGAGAGCGGAGCAAAAGGCTCGACCTGGAGCAGAAGATGAACGAGGTGCTCAAAACCAGGTATGATGCAAAAGCAGAGATCAAACGTGCAAGGTGGGACGGAGAGGAAGTGCTGATGCCGCACTTCTCAGTTCTCAGAGTTTCTTACCGGCCAAATGACATGTTGTGGCGGCGCTCGTGTTGCTCATGGTTTCCATCTATAAATAGAAATATCAGCAACTTGGTAGGAGGGGAATTCCTCAAGGAGGTGTGTGTGTGTTTGTGTTTTGAGGGAGATGGAGGGAGAGGGTTAAAAGGGGGAAGGAGTCACGCGCCAGACTGGGCTGCCAAGTGCACGATGTGACACTGAAGCCATG
The DNA here is from genome assembly GCA_036024015.1 of Craterocephalus amniculus. NCBI lineage: Eukaryota > Metazoa > Chordata > Actinopteri > Atheriniformes > Atherinidae > Craterocephalus > Craterocephalus amniculus. The sequence goes on along the minus strand of JAVQJG010184940.1, from coordinate 26,519 downwards.
CCGGTGTCAGTCCGGGTCCAGTCTACCATCAGGTGATGCGAGCGGCTGCCAGTGGGAAATTCCACTGGTGATCTCTAAGTGATTATCATTGCAGTAACATGGCCTCGGGAGTGTCGGATGCTTCAGGATTCAGCAGCGTTTTTTCAAAAGCAGAATATTTTAATGAAGCCCAAGTGGAGTGACACAAGGGGGGGGGGGGGATTCATGATTCAATTCGATTCTGATTCTTGGGATGATGATTAGATTCTTTATCGATTCAGACCGATTTTGATTCAAACGCAATCCTCTTAAAGTAAAAAAAATTTTTCTGAACAACTCCGTTCCTCCTATAAGGCAGAAACGGCTCTGAGGAATTGTTTCATTAGTTTTTCATCAGAAAAAGGTTTAAAATTAGCTAACATGGCAAAGTTTAATTTGTAAGTTTAATTTGTAGTCTTTTCAAAAATCGATTCTTGGAAATTTTCAAAAGATTCTGAATCTTGATGAAGAATCTCGGTTCTGATTAAAAACTATTTTTATTTAAGTGACACAGTCAGTGTTTGCCCACTGGAATGACCCCCTGTTGATCTCATAAGTAGTCTCTGGCTACACACCCCTCTGGCTTGCCAAAAGTCACAAAGAGTTGCTTTGAGGGAGATTAAATATTTGTTTTTTTTATTAGTTGACATCATTTGACTTGTCTCTTCATGTCAGAGCAGCTGATGGAAGTGTTTGTGTTATCCGTTTTTGCTACTCTTTGGTGTCTCCAAAATTGGCCTGACAGCTGAATCAAAACATTGTTTGAAGTCGGAGGGGAAAGACAAGCAGGTCTGTGATGTTGGCTTTCATTTTTCACTCCTTGTTTTGGCATCAGTGACTTTATCAAGCGTCTGCTGTGAGATTGCTGACTTCACACGAGCAGATTGTGACTCCGATCGCTTCTAATCAGTTTGCCTGCATCCGTCTTTCTCCATCTCTCTTGTGACAAGTTGTTGTTTTACGCAGCGCAGAACTTCCTGAGTCTCCTGCTCGTGACCGTTTATTCTCTGGCAATGCAGAATGAACTTTCATCTCTCTCTTTCTCTTCTTCAGATTGGAGGACTCTCCGCCCCAGCCTCCCCGAAAACAGCAGTCCCCCTCCAACAACGGAACAGGTAAGACCGAGAGACGGGGCCGAGGTGGAGTGTGGGAGTCTGGGTGCAAGTGAGAGCAAATGAGTACAGAAAGTCTTTGACGTCTTATCAGAGGGGGAGTAAATCATGATATGTGCGTGTGTGTGTACATTAGAGGCAAGACCGTCGCGTGTGTGCGGTGGAGTGAAGAGCTGAGTAGGAGCAGAGTGAGTCGAAAGTGCGTTATTTATGACACATAAGGCGGTGTGCGTGACAACTGAACAGGATGTTTTCTATGGGGCATAGCAACAGTTAGACATGAAACCTGCATAATGGAGGTTATTTTCTTTATTATTCCTAATATGCAACAACAGTGTGTGTTTATAATGGATCTAAGGCAGGAATGGGAAGCGTATTAGTGCATATTTTATCAAAGTTTGATTTGGAGTGACCTTGTGGTGTGTGTGTGTGTGTGTGTGTGTGTATGGGGCTAAAAAAGAGAGTGAGACGGAGCTAATTTGAGAAAATGGGTTATGATTGTAGATCACTACATGTAGGGCAGACATGTTTGAGCTCTCACCAGCTTTCGTTGAGTCACATTTTGCGTTCAGAATGTGTCTTTAGGCCCGTTTGTTTAGATATGTGTTAATCTTCACAGATTTTCAACCTTTGAAATCATTTTCACTTATTTTCTGAGAAATCTGCTGTAATTTTGTTTTAGCCTTTGAACCATTCAAGCACAAAAAAGGTAGTTTAATTCAAGTTTTAACCAGTCTTGTCTACAGGTGGTAGACAACTTGGCAAAGAACCAATTTTGAACAGTATCTTTTAGCACTTTCTCCCAGCAGAATCTCATGGGAACAAACAGTTTAACAGATATAAAACATTTTCTCCAACTATCTTACAAACTGCCAGTTCCCATGATGGTCTGCTACTTGTGACCAGTGACTCGGGGCTGCTGGAAACCACTGACGAGAAATAGAAAGAGTGCACAATGTGAGAAAGGTGTTCCACCCCTGAGTTTATTCTCAGAGCTCTGTGGTTCACACCAGTGTCTGCAAAGAAGTGATTGGCTAGAGATGGCCCGTAACGGACAGACAGTTCAGCCAAACACCGGCAGAGTGTTTTCTGAAATTGCTCGTCCTTTTTTTTCCCCACATACTGTCCAATGACAATTTCCCAGATGGTTCTTTATAAGAAACCATCTGGCACGTCCACTTCTTGTTACTGCCCCGTTAATTAGTATGCAATTAGGGGTTACATCACAGCCGCTCAAGGTTCTAGTCTTTTCTCAGGAGCCCTTCAGCATTAGCGAGGGACTGTTAAGATCCGCCCAACGGCTTTAAAAGATTTATTTACATATTGCAGTTAGTTGTCCTAGTAATTTATTTGTAAGTAATCGTCACTAATCATTTATGACTGGATCTGGTTGTGACTTTGAAGTCAATATCACTAAATTACCACATTTCTTTACTATTTTCTGTATGGTTAAGGGCAGGTGTGGCACATCTGCCCTTAACCAGTTCTTTATGTATGGATGAAGAGCAGTCATTGTTTGTGCAAGGAGTTAAAAGATATGTTCCTGCAGAGTCAATCATAAGCTAACTTCATCCGTCCGCTCCGTTTTCAGCAGAAAAGCAGCAGAGAGAGGTGTGGAGTTCCCGGCTGCAGAAGTGGGTGTATGAGCGATTCGGGGTCTACATCGAAGACTTCCGCTTCCAGCCGGAGGAAAGCACCGTGGAAGCCGAGGAACCCCTAAGTGCTAAAAGGTGGGTGAGGTGCATGATGGGACAGAATCTGTGGTATCGATGCAGCTGCTGTAGACTGAGTTGGAAAGGGATGGTAAAATAATTCCTTTCTTTGAAGTCTTATGTGAGACTAATGAAAAAATTTGCTCACACATGGTTGAAATGATGCATTAGTTGTTAGCTGATGTCTTCAGAGCAGCTTCTAATTTCTATATAGGGCCGAGTTGTGGTTGGAAGCTTTCTCTCTCTCTCTCTCTTACGTCCTCTGTAAAGGAGGATGAGTCATGCCAGGCTGATGAAGGCCATGTTTCTCATTTTTCTCTCTCTCACACACACAAAGATACCTTATATTTATTTATTTTTCACGGGGCTGGTTGTGTTTTCTAACCTTCATTTTTGTGTTTTCCTTCCAGGCTCACAGAAAACATGAGGCGACTCAGTGAGTATTCAAACATAAACAAATGGGGAACTTCAAAAGAAGCGGAGACTGTTAGAAAGTGATGTTGTTGGGTTTTTTTTCTACCTGATGCTGCACTCTGGCTTTTAACGTATGGACTTTTAGCCTTTTCTGGAATGTGCTCAAAGACCCAAACTTTCTTTTTTTTTAATCAGTAAACTGAATTCAGAGATTCACAATTGACATTAAACAGTATTCATAATTTACATAGATGCAGTTTAAGCAAAGCAAGTTAATTTATAGAACAAATTTCATGCATTCATGCATGCTCAAAGTGTTTTGCATAATTAAAATATGTAAAGCACATGATCATAGTTTAAGCTGCTCTTCCTGACATTTGCAAGGCTTTTCCTAAGAAAGGTGTCATCTGAATGGGAGCATATGTTGCTCTAAATCCCGCACATGCCTTTCACCATTGATGTCTTTTCAGTTGTGCAAATTAACGTTTCCACAAGCACGAATTGCAACTGAGCGCTTTAAACGTGCCAAATGGTGGAGAAAACCACAACGTTCCTGGTCTGTCTTCACTTGCACGGGAATAAAGTATTAACTGCGATCAGAAACTAGTTCTTGGTGTTTCTGAGCCCAGGCAGTGGCTTCAATGACAGAGCTGTCTGTTTTTACAACTGTACACATTTTTCCACCTTCGGCATGAAATCTGTTGGTTTATGAGATTCCCAAGTCATTGCCTTCTGTTTTCAGCGTACATGTTACATTATTTACCAGCTAAGTAAACTAACGGGTATTTGATGTAAACTGTATTGAAAACAACACTCTTATCATCTTGTTTCAGAGCGAGGAGCCAGGCCTGTTACCAACTTCTTAAGGAACCTCTCCGCCTTATCTAATTGGCACTCTGTCTACACCTCAGCTATTGCCTTCATTGTGAGTTTGAGCACTTTTTCTACTTAAATTTCCAACAAACTTCTACATATCTGCATAAAATAGGTCATTGCTTTATGGTGCATACATCTATTGAGGTTTAACTTTCAACTGAAAAAAGGCCTGATTGAGTCTGTTTGGGTTTTCAGTCTTGGTGCGTGACCAGGAAATGAAATGAATGGCAGTGATTTTAAAGTGCTTCATAATGATCGGTTGCAGAGTTTGTCAAAGACTGTAGAGCTCTGAATAGATAGGCATCAGTTAACACATGAAGTACTCAAGCAACATCACGTTGGGGTCTTTATTTTGGAGCATGTGCTGCCAAGACCCCCTGTCGAGGATGTAGAGAAGATCCTGCTTTGGTATCGGTCCTAGACTCTTTGAACCGGACTTGTTAGATGAAGCTGGATCCATTTTCTGCAAAGGAGTCAAAGGAAAAGGACTCACTTGATCAGTCCATCAATATACTGATTTTACTTTTTGACATAATGTTTATTGATGAAAGGAATGCATTCCACCAATCCACAATCTGAATATTATTCCTCTCCCTCGGCCCAAAACTCTTTATCTTTCTCACAACCATCCTCTTCTGCATGGTCTGCTGGGGCTGAAAAACCCGATTTATGAAGCAAATCTCAGGTGAGCAGAGGAGGAAATAAGTAAAGAAATTGAGATCCATCGACCTTATGGAGCTTATGCTGAGAGAGACCAACCACCTGCTCTGTTTGTGTATTATCATAAATGAGCCACATCAGTAAGGAATGTTTACCGCCTCTCCCCTGACGGCTGCTGGGATGGGAACCCTGCCACCAGAAATTGGATTTCCAGGATGTAGAAAACGGATGGATGAAAAAAGGTTCTTCATCACTGCTGTAGCTTTCTGAAGACTTGGGGAGGTGATCTGGATGTAGGGGTTTAAACCATTTTGGGGGGGGATGTGTGGGGACTGTGGGTGATTCAAGGTGGAGATGACTTGTCCATTTGTGAACATTGTGTAAGTGTGTGAGCTGGAGGTGCTGTTTTCTCTGTGATGGCATAAGGACATTACAACCATGATTGCTCATTGTCCTACTTTCTCTCTCCTTGATGATCCTTCAACATCTTTGGGGATGACTTCACAATTTTTTACCTTTTTTTTTAAAGAAACATTTTACAGGAATACATGTTGAAGCAGAATGAAGCGATTCAGTGAGAACATTTATGTGAAGCATTTAGGAAAGAAGATAAATCTTACAAGTCTTAAACATCACTGTTCTCTCTTAATTTTCCGGTCAGCCTATTCTTAATGTGAATGACCATACTTGTGCTGCATTTCCCAATAAAACTCTCCTCTCCCAGCAGCTTGTTGTCCTGATTAAATCAAAATGTCAGCCGTTCTGTTCATTCTACCAATTTCTGTCACCTCTATTGTTACTAGCCCAGGCAATCTATTAGATAATATCACTTAAACTGCTCCAAGTCACTCCAGTCTTACTTAAGTTTTATCATTTATTTATTTATTGTTGTGTAAACAATTCCACAGTGCCATCTGGTGGTGATATTAATTAACTGCAAGACACTTTGAGTTATTCAGACCTCTTATCTGAACACATAAAATGTCAGATCACAGATAAATATTACAAATATTACCAATCCATATTTGTTATGTTTAACTTAAACTCTTTTTTTGCTTCTGTTGCAAAGTGTTCTTTAAACAGTATGTCTTTAATATTTGGAAATGAAATTGTTTTTCACAGACATGGAAAATACTCAAGGCATGTTCAATACAAAGAAAGCCAAATTCTTTAGAGCAGAAGATTTTGTATTTATGTCTCCATGGTCATAAACTCAGTCAATCACAGTTTGTTTTTATGAGGAACAGATCAGACCAACACCAGCCACAATAACTTTTTAGTGTTTTTACAGGTCTACCCATTACTTAATCAGCTTAATCATCATTCTTAAGACATGGTGATCTCATCTGGTTTCCTCTTATACTTTTCAAATCAAATCAAACTTTATTTATATAGCACTTTTCATACAAGAAGTCTCTCAAAGTGCTTTACCTCATAAGAACGAATGTTGGAATAAAATAAAAACAAGTTAAAAAACAAAGCTCATTAGCTCACACATTTAAAATCATATACACAACACACACGCACACACGCGCACAACAGAACCTGTCTCCAACCATTCGGTTGTTTTCTTCCAAAAAACCTCTTCACCTGTCTCTCTCTATTATGCCGTCAAAAATCAAATGTCATTGTATCAGAAGCATTTAAGCATTTAAAATCATCATATAAAGCTTTTTCCTTTGCCAGTATCAAAATGTACATCTACTGAAATGCAACCATTATTATGTTATTGTTTAATGATGTGAATATAAGTACTTCTGAAGGAAGCACTTACATTTACAACATGAGTGCATCAGTCAGAACCTCTGAGGAAAATTACAACCACAGCAACTAATGATTAAGGGCCTGAAGCAGCATCTATATGTATTTCTCTTCATGCAGGCGTGGACCTTCACTGTAAAATGATGTTGTGTAACATGGTGCTTGTATGTAGAGTACATGTCTACACAATGCAGCCAATCTGATTGTTTCCACGGTTTTTACAGATTTACATGAATGCTGCTTGGCATGGCTGGGCCATTCCCATGTTCTTCTTCCTGGCTATCCTGCGCTTGTCCTTAAATTACCTCATCGCAAGGTAAAAATATTTCTCTTTTATTCGGTGTCATTGAGAACGGCAGCCGATCCCGGACCTATGGGCTCTTTAGGCACACAGGAAGCACTGCAGCGTCTTCTTGCTCATATTTATGGGCATTTTGATTGCTGCAGAGGTACACGACATGGTGACTAACAAACTGTTTCATTTGCATCTTCTTCCTTTTTTTTTTTTGCCAGAGGTTGGAGGATTCAGTGGAGCATTGTGCCTGAGGTCTCTGAGCCAATGGTACGATAAGTTCGCTCTTTGTTCCACGGCGTCACAAGGTCCAGATGCAGTCTTTCCTCACAGCTTTTTCCCGTTTCTGCAGGAGCCTCCAAAGGAAGACTTGACTGTATCTGAAAAGTTCCAGCTTGTACTTGATGTTGCACAGAAAGCGCAGGTACCAGATGAATTCATAATATAAGTTGTATTAGTTTACCAGAAACAACGCAAGTGCTGCCGGTTCATGAGATGTTTGGATTCTCCTTTCAGAACCTTTTCGGGAAGATGGCAGATGTGTTAGAGAAGATCAAAAAGTGAGTTTTTTTTCTCAAACATTTCTTTACACTCAAAATCACTCATGAGTAAGAATTAAACCTCACCATAAATTGTGTTTGCGTGTATTTCTCCGTCAGCCTGTTCATGTGGGTGCAGCCGGAGAGCACCCGGAAACTTTACATCTGCTTGTGGGTGGCTTTCATCTCCTCCTGCGTCCTGCCGTACAAGCTAATGGGCTTCATGATCGGTGAGAGACGCACCAAAAGCTCCTTTATCCATCTGACCTCCTGTACATGTTGCTGCTTTAGAACCATGGTTGAATGCAAATACTTATACTCAATCCAGTGCACACGAACAAACGCATTTCGTACTGAACTTGAGTAACCATCCCCCCTCCGCCTGCGAGCCGTTGGTTGGTTGTTATGTAATGTCAGCTACTGGTTTTTCCTGGCAGACAAATTGTACCCGAGCTATTTTCGGTTTAGATTGACCCTTTTACGACGCTTAGTGTGAATAACTGATAACAAAGTATCTGTGGAGGAACTATAGACCAATCAGAGTTCAGATTTACTGTTGAAATTGTTTATAGGTGAATGTAGAAGCTACTCTTCTTCTACTAAAGCCGATTTTTTTCTTTTTTCCTACTGGCAGGTGTGTACGCAGGAATCAAGTTCTTCATCATAGACTTCCTGTTTAAGAGTTGTCCGAAGCTTCGGGACAAGTACGACACACCCTACATCGTGTGGAACAGTCTTCCCACCGACCCCCAGCTCAAGGAGAGGACCAATGCCACTGTGTCGCGGCGGGTAAGAGGAAGGAAGCGTCTTTCTGTTTCCTGCTATCCCTCTTCAAAGCTTTTCATCAGTTAGTAATCAGTAGGTGCATCTCAAACGCATCTTTCTCATCCTGGCCACTGGGTGTAGGCTAGAGTAGCGCTGTTAGATCACAGAAGGAAGTTACATAAGTCCAGTGTGTTCCTGACCAAAAGGAAAAACCGAGTTTTCTGCACGTTTTCCCTGAACAAGCTTGTTTTTTTTACATACAAACGTGCAGATTTTTGGACTGATTAAACATCTTAGAGCTTTTAGTGGAGATCTCAGTCCATTGAAGTGTCCCCCCCCCTTCCCCCTGTGGAGCACCAAACAGGAATAAAAGATAAATAAAGCATCAAACTATCATCCCTCTCAATAATACATCACACGTTAGCCGCTCACTGTCTGATCTCACTTTGTGGATGTTCTGTGTGTCTCTGGCACACCTCTGTGTGTGTGTGTGTGTGTGTGTGTGTGAGCGTGTGTGTTCCTGCTGTGGCCGCAGTCACAGGTGTACTTTGTCCTTTCTGCCTCTCAGCTCTCCTGCATTGAGAAGGTAGGACCTCTGGTTCCTCCTCTGTGCCTGTGTGTGCCGCAAGCTTACCTCAAACTGTGTGTCTGTGTGTGTGTGTGTATGTTAAAAGAGCAACCATCTTTGTTCTGTGGATGGATCAGATCAAAATGTCAACAAATAGTCAGCAAATTCTGCTTTATTTAAAGTTAATATCCTGTTGTTTAGCCTGCACTGCTGACATTTTTGATCCACTGACATAGACGCTCTGTGAGAAGTTTATGTGTGTTCTCTGATTAGTTAACTTCCACAAGTTAAGGTTTAGCTTAAGATCAGCTCCTTAAAACCTTCCTGTTTCCCTTTACACTTAGAAACCCCCCCCCCCGTTAGTTTTTGGTCGTTTTTGAATGGGAAAAGGGCTGAAACGTGGAGTGATGTGAGTGAGAGTCTGTTTCTCGGTGAGATAATCCCTGTTTTCACACAAACTAACAAGCGCTGTCCTGCTTTGTCTACTTCTGGAACGGTAATGGATGCTGAGCGAATGATGGCCTCCCTCTCAGCTTTGCACGCTTCACCTGAGCCTGATGCAGCAAAGCATATACAGCAATGAAAAGATGGGAGGCTCTTAGAAGCTGGAGATGTGTCAGGGTGGATGTGAATCCTTGCAGTAATTTGTCTCTCTCTTTTTGTCCTTCTTCTTGCGTGATTTCACTCTTCCTTCTCCCCCCTTTCACACTATTTCACCTCTTTTTCATCTATGTCTGCTCTCCTTTATCCTTTTTTTTGTTTTTCTTTTGCTGTTTTTGTGTTTCTCCCCCCTGTGTTTCTCGTCCCCCACCTCTCGTCTCCCCCCCCGCAGGTTCAGCCGGTGGTGTCTCGGAGCAGCCTCGCCACCGTGCCGTGCGGTGTGAGCCGAGAAGAGGAGAGCGGTCGCTCGCACAACACCAAGAAAGGAGCCTTCCATGAGATCTTCAACCTGTCGGAGTCAGAGCGCCCTCTAGCGGGTGAGTGGGAAAAAAAAGAAAGGAAAACTTGTTTTTGAATTGTGTTAAAGGTCTAAATACTCTGTGTGTGTGTTTAAAGTGTGTGAGAACGGTTGGAGGTGCTGCCTGATCAACAGGGACCGGAAGATGCCCACAGACTACATCAGGAACGGAGTGCTTTACGTCACTGAGAAGTAAGTGGAGCATGGATCTCTCAGGAGAGCATCTTCGATCATCGGACGAAGGAGGAAGTAGCTGTAAAAGTTAGAGCAGACAGCAGCGACTGTATCTGTGTCAGTCAGTCAGCGGAGCAGCAGGCAGGACGGGCCTCCTCCTCAGACGATCGGATCTTAAAATGTCTTCGCCTCATTGGACGTCTGACTGACTAAATCAAACTAAATCCAGCTCGCGTTCTGCTTTGCCGGCCTGTTTGTTCGATCGAGACGCCCTTTTTACTCAGATTTCCTTCTCTCCTGTCAGTTACCTGTGTTTCGAGAGCTCCAGCTCCAGATCCGGCTCCTCCAAGAAGAATAAAGTGATCAAGCTGGTGGACATCACAGACATCCAGAAGGTAACCTTTTCAAAACTGTTCCAACAATAAAGGCAATGTTAGATAATAACATGCAGTCAGTCTGATTATATCTTATTTCCTCTTCATCAGTACAAAGTTTTGTCGGTCCTACCAGGAAGCGGGATGGGAATCTCTATAGCTACTCCTTCCACACAGAAGGTACAGATCACACTGGCCAAGTTTTTACTGTTTCAAAGAGCAGATGCTACAGATAAATGAAAAAAATGAGCATAGCAACAACTATGAAAAAAAAAGCGTATTTATAATTGCTTCCACTCATTTAAAAAATCTCCCAGAGGCTCAGAATATTTAATGTACAACCTTTTGTTGTGTTTTCTTTTAATTTCTCTTTTGTTTTTTCAACATTAAACTAAATCCACACACGTTATGAACAATTTAACACCGCACAAGTAACAAAAATGACCTGCTACAGTTTTCCAGGAAGCTGAGCTGTAACTTTGCTCTTTAGCAAGTGGAAACAGAAAGAAACTGCAAATATTCTGATCATGCTGTCAGTATAGTCAACTCGTTCTAGTTTATTTTTTAATGACACAAGTTATGACTTTCATAGTGTTTCAGAAAGCTGTTATTGTTGTCATAGCAACAGTCCTGTGTGCTGTACTGTAGCACCACAGGCAGCATCTTGAATACGAGGGCTCATACAAGGCTGGTTTTCAGATGCATGGAGGGAATAAAAGTCCTCCACATCCGCCGCTCTGTGCATAAGTTTTCATTTCATGTGGTCTTTCTGAAATCAATACAGGGCCAAAAAAAAAAAAATCCCAGGCTCCAAAATCTACTTTGATTATTAATTTAGCCGAGCTGAAAATTCTTGCCGAGTCCAAGGTTTCTTTGCTTATTAGTGATGATGATGTTTGCTCCTCTGTGGCAGCATAAAAAGGGTTTGACAGCTAACTAACACATGAAATAAGCAGCACAGCACCATGGGGATGTGCTAAGACTAAGTTCAAACTGCATGAATACAAGTTATTGAAGCCACTTTGCAGATATCTGGAAGAAGATCCAAACTGTCACTTGAAAGATGTTGAAATTTCCTCCTGGAGAAAGGTTTCCCCATCAGATAACCATCCGTCTGTGGGGTAGTACTGCTATATTACCAGCTTTGATTCATCACTGCTGTTTTTTCTTTATATTTTCTAGCCTTTAAGCATAAATTTAACCCCTAATGTTGAATTCAGGAAACTTGTTGGTGTTTCCTTATTTTGCCCAGAGGTCTCACATGAGTACATTTACACATCAAATGTCTCTAAGTACCACCTGCTTATTGTGTGTGTGTGTGTCTCCTCCAGCCACTGGTGTTTGGTGCCATGATCCACAGAGACGAAGCTTTTGAGACCATCTTCACTCAGTACATGAAGATCATGACCACCTCCAAACCGCCGGCCAGTGCAGAGCTCTAGACTCGCCGCTTCCCAGCTGCACACTTCCCCCACCCACGGGGCTGGATACGGCGGCAAAGCACCTCCCCAGAGTTTTACCCGACCTGGAAGATCCCTTCAAACATCTGCCTCCTCTTCACACGATTGGCGTCGGCGGGCGTCGCCCGGCTTCAGTAACAAAGGAATGAGGATCGGAGTGGTTTTTATCAATCAGAGGGTCGGCGAGGGGCTGGTTCTCCTCCCGCACCTCACAGACCAACTGACTCGCTGGCTTACTTGTTTCTGTGTGTGCGGGTATGTGTGCGTGTGTTGGCGTCAAGTCGCTCCGTTTTTTCATCCTCCATCAGTAGGACTTGAATCTCTCAGCCTGGATGTAAAATGATGATCTAGCGGGTGAAAATGGTTCTCTTTACTGCCAGACACGTAGGAACAGATGCATTTCTCAGCTTTATAAGTCACTGCAAAAAAACAAAAAAACCCAAGTATTTCTGTTGATTCTTGTTAAACTGGTGCCTCTTGGCAATCCCAACAAACGGGGTGTAAATGGTTGTTTTTGTGTTTTTTTTTTTTGTTTTGTTTTTTTGTTAAACTTTTCCTTTTTTTCCAAGTGTGTGCTGTGAAGACGTCAGATCACCACTTGACTGACAGAGCCTTTCTATTAGTTTACATGGCTGCTGGTTTTTAATTTTTTTCCTCCAGCCGCATCCGTAGTCGTCACTGTAACGCTAACGACCAGCAAATGTTGAGCATCTGCTTGTGTGTTTTTCTAAGTGTGCATTTGTGACATGTAGTAAAACTGTTTGCCTTTTTCTTTTCTTTGAAATTCAGTCTCCATGACGAACAGCCTTTTTTTTTCCTGGATGCATAGCTGAGCTGCTGATTATGTCCAAGACGAGAGCACAACGCTGATGGCTGTTTGGATAAGCAGCACAGTTAGAGCACAGAGTCCATGTGTGAAACTCCACTTCGTAAAGGCATAAGCTGTCTTTCCTTCTTTTGGTTTTTACTCTGCACTTTATCAGAACTGCAAGTCTGACATTTTTAGTTTTCCCTCTTAAACGCTCAAACCTTCAACAATCTGGAAGCTACCACCTAAGTTCTACTTTTCCGGTCTCAGTGCTGCTCAAATACGGTTAAGCTCGCTGTATTAATACCATATTCCTAATAAGACTTCAAATTGAAGATTTAGACATCTGAGTCTTAGTTTTTAAGAGTTAGAAAAACAAATCCAAGCCTGCTCATTTTAGACCAGAGCAGATTGTCTTGATTGGGTGATTTCTTTTGTATAAGAGCTCAGATGTTCATCCTTGTTGGAGGTTATGTAACCATCATATTTAATCAGGATTTATGAGTATAACTCAATTTTTTAAAGCCCGAAACAAGGATTATGTGCTACAGGGGCTTACCTAATTAATTTATTTTTCTCTACCACCTTTTTCTTTAAAGCCACAGCGAATTCTTTTCCAGAACATGTTTTTTTTTGTTTTTACTTTTTTTTTAAAAGCGGTAGAATTTTGTGTATATGGGTAAATGTCAAGACTGAAAAGAACAGTTCAAAGTCACTTAAGTTTGAGATGCTGTTCATGAGAATGAAGCTGGTCTTCGCTCTTGTTTGAAAGCTCCACACGTAGAAGTTTTAATGCCAAACTACATCAGACACTTTACTGTGTTTTTGTGAGATGAAAGCAATCCAGGACCGGAGGTTTCTCTTCGCAGTTTGTCCGTGTGAGAGACCGTAGAGTAGCTCCTCTACATTTCTAGCAGCACAAGATTTTATTTCATTGTAAATCTTCCAAAAAAAGGGAGACCTTGACATTTCCGTTTTAGTCTGGTTGTTTTCTCTTCTGACTTACAGATTGCCTCAGTCTGCTTTTAACAGTCTGTATTGTGGATCCTCGAGAAAATTACGAGGATTATTTGCTTACTGCCCACCAGAAATGCCCTCACACTCCAAAAATGTCAAGGCTTCTCTTAAATACAACTCCTCTTGTCATTGTCATCCATCTGAATCAGCTGGACTGGATATGAAGCTGGCAGAGATGCAGCGGACCAGTTCAGATTGTTTTACTTTAATCCAATAGAATAATTTCCTTTTTGACCCCCATTTACATGATTTAGCCTGTTTTTTTTCAGCTGCCTTCCCAATTAATGGATTTTTTTTTATTTTTAAGTCGGGGAATAAATGGATCCATGACCAGGGACACCTGTCGGATATGGTCCGGGTGAAGTCTGCCTCAATGTATGTTCTGACGGCTCACTGAGTCTCAAAGCTTTTACCTGAGGCCTTTTTGTAATCTGTAAACTCCGAGGAAACGGCTCAGCCGGCTGACTCGGGTAAGCACAGAATGTATCACCTTTTAAATGCTCAACATTATTTTTATTACTTTTTGCCAAAACGGTCATTTTTCTGTCTGCCGTGTTCTGCCTAAGCTCATGTTTACAAAAGGTTGTTAGGAAAAAAAAAAAAACTACTGTATGTTATGTTTTAAATCCACCCAGTTTGAATTCCTGACTGGAGTTATGACGGCTGGACTGCTCAAATTAATGTCTGCTCTCATTGGCTCTACACCACTTGCACAACTCTCTGCTCACCAATAGGATTAGACCACCCTTAGTGACAACAGCAGTATTTTAAGTATAGGAAAGCAGAAATGGTCATATCCAGCATTGCAGTGCTTGGTTACAAATCTCTGGTTTCTAGAGAGTAAAGGTGGCCATGTTTAATTCAGCATCACTGTTTTTGACAACTTATCCACATTTAGTCACTCATGACAGCAAGTCTTTGCACTCAGTTTAGTGCAAAGACTTTCTGTCATAGTCTAAGTAGTTAAAGATTTTTTGAAGCTGAGTTCAATAAATGTGGACAAGAAGCACAACCCAAGCCAAATGTATGGGATCGCCTTCCTTAAAGGATGTTCAACTGTTTTTATTCAGTAAAATATTTAAAGAAATAAATCACAGATCCAACATTGTTACTTGGTAACCGAACGTTCTGGCTTTATTAGACATGCCTGAAATTGAGTAAATTAATCAATATGTTGTCATTTTTTTCAGTGGCAGTTTTTCTAAAAATAATAGTAGAGTGAAAAGAAAACTTTTTAACTTGTAAAAAAAATTCAAGTTGATTGAAGGAAAACCTCAACTCGACAAGAGAGCTGTCATTTGCAAAACTAGAAAGAATGTTACTCTTTCTAGAGGGAATTTCCAAAAGTGTCTTTTAATATGTTTGATGCTTCCTTTATAGTTGTATATAGACTGTGAGGATTAAAAGGAACATATAAAAATGCTCAGGCCTGGATGATGGTTGGGTTGATATCAGGCGAAGAACCTGCGATAATGTTTTGATGCAGAATCTTTTCTGGTACTGCAAACATCATTCAGATATTCCCTAAAAGATATTGTCAGCACACAGTGTAGATCTCTATCTGGGGTCAAATTTGTCGTGGAAGTTCAGAAAAATGTCCGAGGTGTGACTGTTCAGATTTTTCCTCACACACACAAAACAGAACATCCTTCAAGAACGGCGATTCCTGTTTTTCTGTTTGGGGATTGATAATGGCTCACTTGGTCCATGTTTGATTACAGCAACTTGTAGAAAACACCAGATTCTTCTCATCCAGCTGTGCAAAAAGCAAAGAAATGTTCATATTCCTGAGGATGATAATGGAGGATTTTACAGCGTCGGGTACTTTGTCAAAAACAGTGACGTTGTCGTTTGAAATTGTCGTTCCCGCTGTTTTGTTAAACTTGCAGCTCCTGTAACTGTGTGTCAGTGTTAATGAAATGTTTTCCAACAGCATTTTAGCATCTGACTCATGCACTCTGATTACACACAATCTAACTGTTCCTGGGCTGCCGTCTCGTTTTGGAAAAATTAATTGTTTGGCGAAACGGCTTCAGTCTGGAATTAAATACAAAGAGAGCATTTAGAAAATGAGGTCAGTTCACTGTAAATGAAAGTGTTAGTAGGGGACACAGCAGTTATTACAGAGTGTAATTTGTCAGTAATAGCAGCTACAATGGCATCGTGTTATTTTTGTTTCCTTTAGTTTTCACAAAGAGGAATTTGTATACAAATTATTGAAATGTACACTGAAAAAAAAGAACCTACTGTGTTTTTAAAAGAGGTCTATTGTAAAAGATAATGTGATGTACATTTTTTAATTTAAGTAAATGAATTGAAGTTAATATTGTGTCTGTCTTCATTTACATTTCTCCTTGTTTATGGATCTAAGCTGCAGTACAGCTCAGCAGCCACTGGAGGTCAGTGTGAGACTGTTTTAGGATAAATAACAAGGACAGTTGTCTCGTCTGGCTTCCTCTTTCCACAGGGAGGATAGAGGTATTTCTTTACTTTTTCTTGTTTATTTTAACAACATATGTGTATAAATGCAAAATTACATGTTACACTACATGTCTGACATATCTGTAGTTCTGTGGGGAGAGGGTGAACAAGAAATTCCTAATGAAGAGGAATGTATGTCTCTTGCCCATATCATGACCTCTGCTGCCCTCCAAAGGATTTTCTGCCACTCGTTAGATTATGAGGGCATGTGTATGCAGAAAACTTTAAGAAACTGATGCTTTTGGTAAATAGTGGACTTAAATGAAATGCACTGACATGGATGCAAAAACATGCATACTATGCCATACTGATGACATATTTTTAAAATAAGTTCCAAATGGATGGATGCATCTGTCACCTCTAAAACTGACAAAGTCCTACGTGATGTGAACCCTTAAAACTTTTTCCTCTATTTACTGATTCAAGCAACCCTTTGCAAAAGTTTTATAACCACTATAGTTTGGTTTAAGCTGCACATTCAATTTCCTTTTCATGTAGAGGGTGATGAGACCTCTGTCCCACAGAGTGAAGTCCAGACAATGGCTTTAATCTGAATCCTGATTTCTTGCATTTCTTGAAGTATAAAACCTTGAAAACATTCTTATGTAGGCCCAGAATAAAAGATTAAATGAGGACATAACAAAAACAACTTTATAATACATGAAATATCAATAAGAAAAGACTGACGTGTGGTTCTGAATATTCAAGCAGACAAATAGAGACATTGGAACACATTAAATCCATTCAGCACATGTGCCAGAGTGAGTCTGTGCGTACGTATTTTTGATGAACATTTCCATTTATGCATACACCAACTCAAGAGTTTTAACACATCATGTTCGCTGACATATGAAATGGATTTTGTGTTGGTTTAAACCTGACAGACGTGCAGGAGTTCAACAAAAACAAAGAAAAATGGGGGAAAAAAACTAACGTTCATCTTCAAAGGAATGAAAGTCAACCGCTTCTCAAACAAGAAAAGAAACATTTAACTCTTGCACAGTAAAAGTCAGTAAAAGCTCAAACCGATGACCTCCTGCTCCTGAACCCAAACTCTCAAAGTTTGCTTTCGCACATCTATTTCAAGACTATACACAAGAGGCAATGTCACAAACTTTCATGCAGTTAAAAGGCAGTTTGAAGTGACACACTGCGAATGACACCTCGGTGCCGCTCCTGTCTGCCCTGCTGCTTTGTTTGATGGATTCGGAATATTTTTAGCCTGTCCAACAGAGATGTTACTAAATGTGACACCATTTACCATTTCCATGCATGATAAACGGCAACTCGCTTTGACAGCTTGGCTCGGTCTCCTTGTCCGCTTAGTGTTATGAATGTGCATGTGTGTGTTGGATGAAGCGCACACTGAGGCCCAGAAAATCAGTTCAAGTGTAGTTTAACTTTAACATTGTCCTCTTAGCAATGGCTCAGTGTGAACTGCTTTGCAGGGACTGAGCTGTTATGTTTATGAACTGCCCAGTTTCTCTCTGTCAACTTCCAAGTTTCCTTTTTATCTGTGTGCATTTAGATACCTTAAAGATCGATACCTAAATGACTACAGACCGGTTGCCCCAACATCCCACATCCTGAGGGTTCTTTAGAGACATCTGCTGTCTCACAATTTCACAAGAGCCACCTTCATCCACACAAATCAGGCATCAAAGGGATCATGTTTTAAACACATTTTGACCTGTTATGTGAGAAGCTCCAAAACATTCAGTTAAGTCCTTCCACAATCGCTTGGATTTATGATTACATTGCAAACAGACCACAGCTTGTGAGAGTGTAAGGTTGTGTGTCTGAGATGGAGGTCAGCAGCACAGGAGCACCACAAACAGGCTTTAATCTGAAAAAAATATTCTGATTACTCGGCTCTGAGGATAACTCCGGAGAACGATGCTGCAAAGCTGCAGAATATAATGGACAATTCTTCACATCCTCACAACACAGTGACAAGACAATAGTTGTTTCAGCCAGAGGCCTCTTAAAGTACAGGACAGACAGGTGCAGGAGATTCCTAGCCATCAGCCGCTGGAACAGGAACAGAAACAACTCATTTAAACTTTTGATTACATGGCGTAGTTTTATTTTAATAGGGAACTTTATCTGATTCCCAACTTAGTGGAACTGAATGGGTCTGTTTCTACTGCTGTGCTGGTGTCTTAGACTGAAATGAAGCTTCCTGATTGGAAAAAAATAAATGAACTAAAAAAACAAACTTGTTAGAACATTTGCAAATTTTAATTTCAGTTTTTTTTTTTTTTTACAAGAATACAAACATTAAGGGCTAATGTGTGTGTGTGAATGTGTGGACAGTTGTTTGCGGTGGGTTGAGGTGACCTTTGTGTGTGTGTGTGTGTGTGTGTGTGTGTGTGTGTGTGTTGTCTGCAGGCATTTGGCTGCCTGACCATCAGTCATTAGTTAAATGTTGAAGGAAAGCAGGTTTCTCTGGCTATAACTCACACCTATAGTAGCTGTCAACATAACGACTCTCTCTCTCACACACACGCACTTGTAAAGTCTCTTCGTTAGCATGATATATCTGATATTTAACGACTGTACCCTTCATCAATGTTGACAGACAAAATAAACCACATTCACCTGAGTTAACATCCACCTGTCAGAGCTGATAGGGCTTATCATGTGGTTCATAGCGAGATCAGAGTTTACAGCTAATGGTAATATGCAAATGGTATGACTGTACAAGCTGCAGCAGTAATTATATGCAGATCTGGGGTCTGATTTCCTAACAGTGAACCTTTTCTTTATCACATAAAAGCCTCCAGATCGGAGAATTCCAACCACGCTGAGATGCAGCCACTATTTCTGTCAGCAGGGCCGCACTGTCAGCTAATTCACAAAACATGCCACACACTGTTTTTACAACAGCCAAATGAGATTTTCCCCAAGAACAGCAGGCAAAGACACACCAGCCACGGAAAAACTATAAAACGCCCTGACTGCTGATAATGGCTGGCAGGAGCACAACTAGGTAATTACACACTAGTCAACCATTTCAACATAATGAGGACTAGCTGGATGATTGAGAAATGGAATCACAGAAGTGAATTAAAAATGAAGAAAATAATTCATTCAGACTATTTTTTTTTGCAAATTATAATTTTATGTTGAAGGATTAAATCTCATTATGTTGTGAATATTTTGGGGAACATTTTGGATATTAAAGCGATATAAAACATTTTTAAAAAAAGAAGAAAACACAGCCACACCATAAAGAAATATGTCATAATACTACAGATATGATGCCATTTTATGTCTCTGCCAGCTCATGGTCATTTTGACTGAGTTATACACATTTATCTAAATCTCATAATTAAGGATAAAAATATAAAAAAGGTGGGCACACATAACCTTGCTTTTCTCACTCACTGCTCGGGAGCTCCAAATTTCCATATATGTGTGATCAGCCTGTGATTATGACTGAAATACAAAATATGGCTCCAGTGCAGGGGTCGCCAACTCTGATCCTTCAGGGCTTGATTCAAATGAAATGTTCTCCAACAGCTTGACAAGCCTGTTAGTGACCCATTAAAATAAATCATCAGGTGTGTGCTGGAGCCTGAGTTAGTGATCCCAGCTCTAGTGTTCAGGAACACAAGGATATTTGGGAATAAAACTGCAGCATTGGCTAAAGCTAATATTAGCAGTTTTTGTGTAATTATATAGAATATATGCATTGAATTACAGCAACAGAACCAATACTGTACATAGGAGAGTACTATGCATGCATTTTGTATTTTACATAGCTTCCCCTCATTCTGTTATCAAATCTGTGCCGTTATGAATGTGCACTTTGTCTTGTTTCTTGTTCGGTATTGTTAATTTTGCCCCTTTATGTTTTTTTTTCTTGACAACCTGTCCTAGTGTCACATCAGGATTTAGTTTGTGATTGCTACTTGTGTTTCATGTTTTATTTTTTCCCCCAGTAGCTACATGTTCAACAGCAGGGGCAACCAAGTCTGGTCCTATCTGAGACACTCTGAGATGGATCTCCACTCATATTGAACTTTTGAGTTCTTTATGTATATCATTGTATTTTTTTTTCAAGTAGGCTACTGTGTGGTGTAATTGTTAACTTTAAGGGTTCTGACATTTCAGGCAAAACTTCCAGCCTGCATTAAAAACAGCACATTAAGTACAATAATTTAAAGAGCCATTCGTTTGATTTAGATGTGTTGGAGAAGGGAACCATCTGGAACAGGGGTCTTCAATCCTGGCCCTCAAAGGCCGGAGTTTCGAAGTGTCCCTACTGCAACACATGATTCAGACTTGAACAAGTTCTGCACAAGTCTGCTAATTACCGACTGATTTGAGTCAGGTGTGTTGCAGCAGGGATACCATGAAAGCCTGCAGGGACACCGAGCCTCGAGGGCCAGGATTGATCCCTGATCTAAAAGATGCAATATAGTAGCTCTTAAGGACTGGACTGTATATACATTATGAGAAATCCATCAAAAAAAAAAAAGAATCAGGATTTTTACCTGACTTTTCCAACAACTTTGTACCTGACAAAAGAAGTTGGAAGTGAGTGAATAAATGCTTTTAGCAACCACAGTTCTTGGGCTGCTGATTTGTAATCTCTCATGCTGTATGAACATGTTTGTATTCCGGTTTAGTTGGGAACCTGCACACACTTCTTGAAAAAATTTGAATTTGTTTGCTTGTTTGAGACATTCAGAATTATCTGGTCTGAAATAATGTGTTACAGAATTTCACTATAGTGCATGAATGACTGAAGTTTCACACGTGTCTATGAGAGAGTAATTCTGAATATCATCTCAAACAGCCTCTCATAGGCTGAACAAAGGCAGGCCTCTTTATTTTGGTTGTATATTTATATAGGCCTGCAGAATATCACCTGTCTGGGCAGGTGAGCGTTTTGTGGGAGGGTTTGAGTCCAAGCGGAAATCTACTGTTATGTATCCCTAACAGTAGATTAAATTTTTCAGTGTTTCAAGAAGAGCGTTTGTGGCGTTGTACTGGTGGTGACTTTGGAAACATTTTGTCCTTGTGGTGAGGAAGGATTTCCTTGGTTGGATCTCTCCTCACGTTGAACTTTTGTGTACTTAATGTTTTCTCCAAGTTAGTCTTGGACAATAGCCTCACAGGGAACTCCAAAATAAAAGTTCTACTGTACAACTCATGCCACCACCATATTTGCCAACAATGTCTCAACAATGTCATACTTGGTTTTTATTTGTGAATTACCAAGAACTAACAAGAAAGTCTTCCCCCATCTGACCACTTTTGTCTTTGTAAAGCTCTAAAATTAGAAACACTAACATTAGCCCTCCATTGCTGAATACATGTGACAAAACTTTCTAAAAATATGAAATAAATATATCATGTGGCGGCGGAGCAAGCCATCCATTATTTATGTATGCTGTTTAAATTAGGTGGAGCCATAATAAACGAGAGGCACTTGAGCTGGTTAATGCGCCACCATATCTCTGTGATATATTGAACATGAGTAGTACTGTTAATGAGGTCATTATTTAAGCTAATTCGCATTCATTAGCAAATAAGTCTGTGTCAGCATACGTCTTCACATTATGGCCAGTATTGATGGGGGTTCTGCATCTCAACTTATTAAAGTCTTATTGTAGTTTTTCCCTCTAATTAATATCTACATTTATCCAGTGAGGTGTTTCGGAGTCTAAGCAGACCATTTACTCTTCTGAAGACGAAGCTTTATCATCGTCTGTTGTTGAGCAGAATTAGCCCGAATGCAAACAGAAATGAAATGGAATGATGCAAGAATGTGGCAACCTTTGTAGCCGCCCATTGTTTTAGATTTTGAACCAGTCTGGGCATACTTTTTTTTACTTCACGTTTATTGTATTCAAGTTTCCTTCTCATCTCTGTCCTCTGCACTGGCGGGGAACGAAAAGTCACTCAGGGGTCGGCAGACTTATTCACATTCATGCGTTGCTCTGTTTGTTGTGGGGCGGGGGGGGGGTTGACATGCAGGGGTGCTGGCTTGGTTCACGGGAACATTTGACATGCCGCTGCCAATTAGGTCCAAATCCTTCCCTGAGGACTTGTGCACGCTCTCTCTCTCTCTCTCACTCACACACACACACAAACACACACGACCTTCCCCGAGGCCTCCAGCTGTTTGCTGTATAATGAAGACAGTGAAAGTTGAGGATGGAGAATCTGTTTGCTAGCTGCAGTGCAGACATTTTAATAGGATCAGTTGTCCTAGATCCTTTTACACCTTTCTATTTGAAGTGTGTTTATTTGCTCAGTTTTAGTTACACTATCGTATCCAGACCCAATAGGCATTCTCATATTCTGGAAACAAGTACGATAAGTCCTGGTTCCCTTTTTACTCCCCTCAGATTAGAATTTTGGTTCTTGCCTTAACTGTGCTGCACTAATAAGCCAGGGTTTTCTAACAGGAAGGATAAATGTGTAAAACGTATAAAACTATCAATTCTTTGAAATTTTATTACGAAGTGGGATGTTTTTGTTCCTAATAGAAAAGGTGATTTTATTTATTTTGATTTGTAAGAATCGCCAATATCTGTTTTCATTTTAATACCTACCTCATGTTGTTTTCCAAGATGAGTAAAACAACCTGGGAGCACATTTTTAAATCAAATGAATATATTGTAATTGATTTGTTGTTGTATTTGTTGACAAAGTCTGAAATAACTCCTACCCAACCTTTAAACCTTTGCACTGGCAATGTTCTCCTGGATGTATCAAATTCTTTTTAGAGCTTTTTTGTGGAGTATTTTCAGATCATGGGATGGTATTTCAGCCAGTGCATCACTACAAAAAAGGTTTTAAACTACTGACCCCAACTAACCAGCACTCCCCAGAGCTGCTTTTTTTCCATTTTAACTCACTATTCAGTTTAAATGAGTTTGACCTGACTGAACCTGCTGCACCCCGCTGAGAAGCCTATTTATGAATATTTTAACAGAAGTTTACTCATTGCAGAACAAGCTGTGTTTCTCGTGGCTTGGAGCCACACACATGAAGGCGCTCATGCATGAGGCCAAGTGAGAATACTCACACATGCGCTCACATGAACGTGCAGAGCAAGATTGCGCTGCTTCTCCTGCAGGTACACGTGCCTGCATACACTCACACACACAAGTCCTTAAACAATCTGACTCGTACATATGCCACACACACTATAATTTGATGGCTTTGGATGCTAATTAGCTGCTGTGGTGTTTACCCGACATGCATGGTGGGTGTCGCACAGGGGCAATGCTCTCTGCTTTTAATGATGTTTATTTGGCACCCGTCTGAGGAGTGAATGAGGGATGTGTGTGTGCGTGCTGATGGCTGACTGGCAGATGTTTTCGATAAGGCAGGAAAAAAACTATCTAGCAGGTAGCTCCTGCACACAGCTGACAATGTCACGACCCAACATTTGAATGAAGGAGCACGGCAGGCCCTTTGTGTCTTGCACTGTTTGAGTCCGTGCACAGCTTGTTCTAATTGTGAATCTCTTGTCTTTCTGACTGCTGAAGCATGGATTTCTCTTTGAACAGTGGCAGGTTTGTCAGGTCATCCAAAGCAGGGCTTCAGCTTGCATTAATGTTTCTTTTGACTGAGCAATGAAACCGAAAACAAACCCTGGAGACAATTAACTGCAGTCTTTTTTTTTTTTTCCCCCGGTGAATAAAAGGGTTGCTTTTCATGTACTGAAGGAGGTCGGCTGGAAGATGAACTGCCCTAATAATCAGCCTGCTCTTGACAATGACAGGACTTTTTTCTTTTTTTTTAAAATTTTGAACATTGGAGCTTAAAGGATTTATCCAATCAATTTTGCAGATGAAAAGTTCCCGGGTTTAAATGTTAATTGCAGTTTTTGAAGGAAAAATATCCACCTTGTTTTTCATTTGCTAATTAGTTTTGCCAGTAATTATTCTAGGAAAACAGATAACAGTGGGCAGATGTCACTCCTATTTTTTTTGTCACGCTCAAAGCAGCCATTGATAGATGGCAAACTGTGACTATGAGGTGATGGACATAGCTTGAAAAAAAAAATCTAACAAAATGTGGCATTGATGAAAGTAAGTGTTTACGTAATCAGGTTTTAATAGTGGCAGCAAGTCAGTGCTTCGCAGTCAGATATGTCCTCACATTGCCCCTATTTTAAGAGAAAAAGGATAAGGTTACATATAATATTTAACTTTTGCTTCATGGAATCTCACTTTTAAAATCATAAAACATTGTGGTTTCAGCACAGGGTGGGGCATGGGGTCCATGGCTTTTTAGGAGTTGTCACAGAGGTCCTCCAAGGGAAATAGGATGGGTACCTTTGTGTTTAAGCATATCTATCTATCTGCTGAGTACTAGAGATGAAGAGAGTTTTGCTTGACCACACGCACAAATACATACTGTAAATACCCTTTACTCTCAAGAATAATCCCATGTGTTGACTTCACTTCCCCTCAGTTCTAAAGCAGTTTAGTGTGCTGAGACTTCTTGGTTCAATTTCAAAGCCTGCAAATTTAAATTTTTTTCCCCGTCTGTGTTTGAAGATCAGACCAGTCCAGAGTATACCTTCTTGGTGGCAGCCTGGAAAGGGATAGTCACCAGCCTCCCGTGACCCTCCTTGAAATGTGATAATCAAGTATTTCCCTGAATTTTTAAAATAAAAGTTTGTAAGTTAAAGACAAAGATGGATTGGCAACATTTATAGAATATTAAGTCATTTGTTGCAGACATGTTTACTCTTTCTTCAAAACATCAAATCTGTATGCTGCTTTGCACACAATTGATAAAACGGGGGGATGAAAACGACAAACATGGAAAAAACAAGCACATTTATTTGGTGTTGTCAAGGTAACCTGATTTGTCAAGTGCTGTCTCATTCTTATTTACACCATGTCAGGCCCTTGCAGCCTCTCACATGCAATCACTTTTCAGGTGATGGCAGTTAAATCTGTGGGTTCACTGATTTTAAAACAGGCCCATGAAAACAGCAGCTTTTCAACAGCAAGATCAGGAACTCTTATGCTGGCAGAACAAGAAGTTTTTGCAGACCCATTTTCTTTTCAATAGTGAATATGCATGTGAAGAAAAGATTGTCATAATGCACATTCAAACTGTAAAGTCTGTTTAACCTGTTATGGTTGTTAATAGTATGTAGAAGGAATTGGAAACATTAAAGGGAAGCCATTTTAGTGAGTGAACTGTTTTGGCCAAATGGGCTTTCAAGCAAAAAGGGCAAAAAGTTGAAGTTAAATTACTACAAATTAATTATACTAAAGTTATCGTGCATCGTCTGAAAGATTATGTAGCTATTATTTTGCTTCAGTTTTTAGGTTTTTGCCCTGCGACAGACTGGCGACCTGTCCAGGGTGTACCCCGCCTCTCGCCCGTTGATAGCTGGGATAGGCTCCAGCACACGCGCGACCCACTTGGATTAAGCGGTTCAGAAAATGGATGGATGTTGTCAGTCTATGGTGTATTAAAAACAACTGCAAACTCCACTAACTGGTTTAAACCAAAATGAACAGAAAATTCAAATACAGACTTTCCAGATGTGCTTGAAACCAACACAGTTTACGTTATGTCATCAGATTTGGGTAACTGGATCATACAACCAGGGGGAACAAACAAACAAAGCGCAAGCTGGAAGCTATAATTTAATTCACTCACAAATGCCTGAAAAAGCCAGAAACTACCCCGTCTTCTTCACTGCTACCTGGTAGCAGCAACAGCAGCACAAAAGCCGAGGATCACTTGCAGACTCCAAGTTCTGAGAAAGAGCAGTAGGTTCAGCCACACAGTGAAGATTGAACCCCCCCCCCAGCCTCTGATCCAGATTCACCAGTAGTGGAGAATCTGCAATCGCACACACAGCATCACTGCTGATTACCAGAGGACCTCAGAGTTGATGAGCCAATTCAAGTTCATCTCAGGCAGTTTCCAAAGAAACAACAGCATAATAATGACTGTAAATGGTTGTTTCTGGCTAATTGGTACAACAAGAGAGACTGACTTGAATATACGCAGCAAGCAGATGCAGCTAACACAAAGGGAGTGACTTTTGACAAGAACTGGGTATACTAGAAGCACACTGTAGACGTATGTAGCAAGCATAGCTACAACAAAGAGCATTAAGCATGCATGGCTGGCTGGAAAGAGAAGGGAATGCGATGCAACAACAGCAGTGAAAATGTCAATCATCTTATCAGTTTGAATCATTGAACTTCTGAGCTTGATCAGAGCAAATTATTAAGGGTTTTGGGGAGGCATGGTTTACACTCAAGGTGGATGGAACTAAAGACCCCACAGGCAGTGAAAATATATCTGTAGTTGTGCATTATATGCACAAGGACTACAAAATGCAAGAGGGGCTGTTATCAATGCAAACATCAGACAAATGGCACGGTGTTGTAGTGGTTAGCACTGCGGCCTCACAGTGAGAAGGCCGCCGGTTCGAGTCCCAAGTCGGTCGGAGCCACATTCCGGCTGAGGAGGGGCTTGAAACTGTGGCCTTCCTGTGTGGAGTTTGCATGTTCTCCCCGTGTA